>PVIU01017957.1:0-40353 GCA_004026605.1 Ondatra zibethicus
CCCACCCCACCCTTCCTCCTCCAGACCCACCCACACCTTTCCTCCTCTAGACTCACCCCTACCTGTCCTCCTCTAGACCCTCTGCTACTCCCCTTCCTCCTCTCTCTGCTCTGGTCCATTTTCTGCTGCGTCTACTGACAGTCCGAGGCCAATAGAGATGACACACAGGTGGGGAGAGAGACAGAGAGAGACAGAGACAGACAAAAAGAGACATATACATACACAGAGATGGAGACAGAGACACAGAGAGAAAGACAGACAGACACACACAGAGAGAGACAGAGAGAGAAGGAGAGACACAGGGAGAGTCAGAGACAGACAGAGAGACAGAAAAAGACAGAGAGAAACACACAGAGATAGAAACAGCGACACAGACAGAGACAGGCAGGCACAAACACACACACACACACACACACACACACACACAGAGAGAGAGAGAGAGAGAGAGAGAGAGAGAGAGAGAGAGAGAGAGAGAGCTAGTTCCCTTCTCCCAGCACACTACCTGGGCATCATTTCTCCCGTGGTGCTCTGCCCACTTAACTTGGCCGAAGCCTGTGTAGTTTGCTGCTCTCCAGGGCCTGACTCACAGTCAGCCATCAACGCACAGCTTACCGCAGGACACAGGGGCACGGCCCAGCTCAGAAGGACCGTTATGGGCTCTGTCATTCAGATGGAGGAAAGGTGACCTAGAACCAAGACAGCTCTGATGAGCTGGATTCTCCGAGGAACTTCCATCTTTTCTTCAGCAAAACCAGAATCCCATCGTCTGGGCCTCCACTAGGCTCCTGACACCAATATCCTCTGGGTCTGAGGGATGTGCCTGCCTTTGTTGTCACCATTCTACAGTCTAAAAACCATTCTGAGAACTTCCTGGCTCAGAGGTGAGCGGCCTCCAGGATCCTGATGATCCGACACAGACGTGAAGGACATCCTTAGGGCATGGTCAGCACTGGCTAATTGATTTCAGTTTCTCATCATAGCTGCGGGGTAATTGTGAGGGAAGGTCTCTGTCATTACCAAAGTTATGGGTTTCATTATTAAAGCCCCCAATGTTTGTTATTAATTTGTGAATTCGGATTCTATCATTTGATAATGAATATGTACAAAGCTGGAGCAAAGTCATGTTGAATGTGGGGGCAGCTTCAGGGGAAGGGAAAAGAGAAGAACAGGTTCTGAAGAGTGCTGTGCTCAGTTAGTAGCCACCACTGTGCTGAGCCAGTCGGTACCCAACATCCAGTGCCTGGGCCCAGAGCCACCGGACAGTGCTACCTATGGCTCTGGAAGGTCTTAACCTTGGCATTCACCATCCACCCATACACATATCTATCCATCCCCTGTCTGTTTATCAAGCCACTCACTGCGTTCACTGTCATGTACTCATCTACCCGCCCATCAGACACCCACCTACCCACCCACACCACCTGTCCCCACATGTCTCACCCATGTCCATTTGTCTCCCTGCATTTGTCTATCCAGAATTTCCTCTGCCCATCCATCAGAATATGGGCCCTTAGTGTGGTAAATGTCACGTGGGTGGGTCAGCTCTGAACATGAGGTGAGCCTTCGACATGGGGGACCTGCCCTCGGACGACCCTGAGAGCCCATGTGAGAAGTGTTCTGATGGGGAAGGTCTTACAGTGGATGCCTAGTGAGAGGAGTCTCCTGACCAGACAGGGCCAGTGGGACAGAGAAGAAAGTGGCAGGTGGGAGCAGAGGCCTGAGACTTGTCTGAAAGCCATCACTGGGGTATGAGATGCAGTCAAGAATGATATAGGGATGGATGTATGGACTTGTTCAGTTTATGGATCATTATCTATAAGAATGGGGCACAGCCAAAGGTGAGGTCACCAGACTAGCATGTCTGCAGGACAGTTGCAACCAGAGCTTGGAGACTTGGCTCCTGGGGCAGATGGCAGAAGTGCAGGGATGGGTACCTGTGTGCCAGGAGCTTCGTAGAGAGACATGGGTGGCTGGCATCTTGCTCGGGGCCTTCTCCTGAGAACTAAGCTGGGCAGGTTGGTTGAGTGAGCAGGGCTCCTAAACTGCCATGTGGTAGGCACCACAGAACCAGTGGTCAGTAATTCGACAATTTATAAAGCAGCAGTGCACCCTGAAGGCAGACAACCAGAGGGCAAGGCAGAAGCTGGAGCTATCCGTGAAAGTCTCAGTGGTCAGGCTAGCCGGATTAGGTTCCGCCCTCCTCCACTTCTGGTGCTGTCGATGGAGCCCAGGGCCTCTTACACGCTAAGTAAGTACTGTACCAGATGCTTAGCAGGAGTCCTGACACCTGAAGGAATTCAGGTAGCACTGGCAAGGGTAGAGGTCAGAGGAAAGGAGCTGATGTATCCGGGCAGGGAGAAGGGATGACCCCAGGCTGAGCCAGCCTTCTGAAGAAGCTGTTGTCGGTGTCTAGCACAGAGGCTCTTGTACATATTGCTGTGACCCTGAGCCTTTGGACGTGGGTCCTCATAGTCCCCATCTTGTGAGGCCTGGAGAAGGTACCAGGACTGGTATGGGGAACGGGATGGACAGAATTCCTACAGAATTGTGCTACGGAGAGAGCAGCTGGAGCCTCTTGTTTGAAAACAGCTAGGAATTCACCCAGCCCAGCCATGGTCTCTGACAGGTTGACAAAGAGAAGTCCAGCAAAAGGGAACGGTATGTGCGTGGCTGACGAGCTGAGTGCCGAAAATTCCAGCAGTCCTAGCTCCCCTCCCACCCTTCCCAGGCATCTTCAGGACAGAGTCTCTGCCTTGGACATCCTCTGAGATCCTCCCCTGTTCCAATATTAGGCAAGGGGTCCAATTGGACCCAAATGCATCCTCTCTGGACCAGAAACCAGCACTCACTTACCAAGGACGCACAACACGTTAGGGCCAGAACTGCCAGCGCACCGCTGGTGCTGAGTGCAGACATGAAGCCCACCTGTCACAGCGGGATCAGGAGGTGCCTGTTGAAGCAATTCAGGGAGCATGGGCTATAAACCAGCATTTCCCGGTTACCTCTTAAAGTTTTACACAACATATTTTATGTGTGTTTATATTAAAAAAAATCCCAGTCCTAAATTGATTGAAAAAATGTGTTGCTCTGGAAGGACCAGACTGCCTCTCTAGCGTGCAGCTCTGTGAGACTTGGACGGCAGAGATACCACATAAATAGTTGTGCTAAGTTGCTATGGCAACTGGAATTTGAAAAGCAGATAGGGTTTGGGGGTGCTTTTCCCGGTCACTGGAGGACTTTTTCAGGGAAGTGAGGTTTATCCAGCACCAGGTGCCATGCAGGACATGAAGAGGTGACAGGAATGCAGTGTCAGGGGCGGCTGACTGCATGGTAATGTGGCTCCTGGCACGTGGCTGGCCCTCTGGGCCTCAGTTTCTCAGCATATAGAATGCTTGCCAGAGAATGCAGTCTCCAGACCCTACAGCATCCCTTGGAAGGAGGTGTGCACTGTCTTCGTTAGTTAGGGAAATTGAGGCCCGGGGTTCCACAGAGGCTCAATGACTGTAGACAGTCTCAGAAACGTAGACTTCCTGCTGTTTTATTTGGGGTACCCATGGCTGCCCCAGTATTCAATGAAGAGTCTGCCCTGGGGCCTTTAGGACATTGGCTCCTCAGAGACAGACTCTGGGTGGGGTCTCATGGGGATAGATAGAAGAGGAAGGGGTGTCTGGGTTGGGGAACCCTGCTGAGAGGGACAAGGCTCAGAAGGGGAAGCTTCTAGCACTGGTCAGGGGAAAGGAGGTAGGTACACAAGCTGAGCTCACAGACATGTTCCTCACAGGCATTCCCTGTCTGTTGGTTTGCCTATCTATCTATCTATCTATCTATCTATCTATCTATCTATCTATCTACCTACCTACAGCAGCTCTACCTATCTGTCACCTATTTAATATTTACCTAGGATATACTTAATATCTATCTAACATTTATTTATCGTCCACTTCTATCTACCATCCATCTATTGTGACTCTATATATCTATTTATCTATCACTTATCTATCCATCCATCCATCCATCTATTTATCTATCTCCATCAATCTATCTGTCTATCTATCTATCTATCTATCATCTCTATCCATTCATCCACCGATCATCTATCTATCCATCCATCTTTCATCCATCCATTCATCCATCCATCTATTTATCTTCATCATCTGTTTATCATCATTTTTCTGATGTCTGTCTCTACATTCACCCAACTGTTGAAAAGCAAGAAAACTTTCTTGTTTCATATCTTTGTGCCTCCCTCCCTCCCTCCTTTTTCCTTCCTTTCCCTCCTTCCTCCTTTCCTTCCTCTCCCTCTCTCCCTTTCCTTTACCTTTTTCTGTCCCTTCTGCCGCTTTCAGAAAAGTACTTTGAGCAGCAGTGAGGCTGACAGTAAAGACTGTGATGGGGATGGGAGGACCAGAGCACTGAGTGTCATCTTCCTGCTTGTCCGAGGCCAGAAACAACATCCCTGACAGGAGGTGGTGTGTGTGTGGGTGGGGCATGGTCTGCAAGGATGCTCCAAGCCCCAGGGAGAGCAGCTGGGCTCCTGAGGCTAGTGGTCTCCCCAGCTAGGAGAGATCTGTATCCCTTCTCCACAGACCTTACATTCCTGCAGAGCAAGGTGTCACAATTGTGGGCTTTAAATCTGGTGCAAATCTTGATGCTGCCCCCTCCAACCTGGGACTTTGGGCAGCTGATGTTGAAGGCTCCCAGCCCCGGTTTCTACACCTCACACTTTCAGTTGGGCACAGTGCCTAATCACTTGCCCCGACAGACCCTTCTTAGATGTGGCCTCCTCCCTGTGTGGCCTGAAATCTGTCTGGTAATGGATGGGCTCAACTGGATTGCCTTCCACTTAGGTGGAGTTTCACTGGAACCTGGTGCTACAGACGAGACACCTTGTGCTGTGAAGAGAAGCCCCTGCTTGTAGAGATGACACACTGTGTGTTGCAGACACTGTGCCTCTGAAGGATGGAGAGAGAGGACAAGGCTTCTAACTGTGGCCTCTCCTGGTGCCTGGGCAAGAACTGCAGCAGGAGGGACCCAGGAAGAGAGAGGGCTCCTCCAGTGTTCCTTGGGCCCAGGAAGAGAGAGAGGGCTCCTCCAGTCTTCCCTGGGCCCAGGAAGAGAGAAGGCTCCTCCAGTCTTCCCTGGGTCTCCCTGTGACTTTTCCCTGCTGCTCCAGAGAAATTGGGGTCCTGATTCCCCTGAGGAGTGTTGGCTCCAACTGTCTGGCCCAGAGGCCTGGCAGCTGCCCTCCTGCTGAGGAAGCTCGCCTCTGGAAACACACTCAGAGGCTGGGAGCCTTGCAGGGCTGATAACCCCAGAGACCTGGGCTTATCTGGTTCTCACCTGTTTCCCAGGATGCACTTTGCTTAAGAAAATAAGTATTTCTTTTAATTGCATGGGATGATGTGACAAGCTTGATAGGGAAAAAAGGGGGCTGGGGTGAGAAAGCCATTTGATTGCATTTTACTTACTTTCCAGGATGAGGGGAACCAGGTTCCCTCCACAGCTTGCCCTCCCAGCCTGTGGGAGGCAGCCAATAAGCAGGTCGTAGCAGACCTTCAGCCTTTGGGGCCACAGAAGCAGCTTTTCTGCCCAGTGTCATTTGGTCTGGTCCTCTTGGCTAGCAGAGCCCATAGTTGTTTGGGCTCAGCTATGGGGTGACTGAACTGGGATGAGGGGTGTCCTTGTCTCTGTGTCTTTTTCCCCTGTCTGTCTGTCTGTCTGTCTGTCTGTCTTTGTGTCTTCCTTCTTCTCCCTCTCTCTTCCCCCATCCCTTTCTCTTGATTTTTCTTCCTGCCTCTGCAGCTCAGCCCCTCCTCTTCTGACTTCTTCAATGCATTTCCATTCTCTGTCCCTCCACATGGCCTCCTCTCTGACTCTCTATTCTGCCCCATGTGTCTCTGCCTCAACCTCCCCAACCAGAAGAAATGCTCTCTTTCATTGTTCTCTCTACTGCCCAAGCAGCAGGACTTGGTCTGAGGAAAGGCAAGTGTGACACATAGAAGGTCCTGGAGTGAGGGTGGCCTGACAATAGAGGAAACAGTGAGACGCTGCAAACTTGGAGCCAAGCTACCCAACCTTGTTTAGAGGGACACCCCCACATCCCCGTACAAGCCTGGCACTTGCTAGACATTCTTCTCACACTGCTTTTGTTATTGCTGGGGGAATCAAAAGACAACTGAGCTGCCTGGAATCAAAAGGAGGAGGGCATTTCATTTTGGATCTTGAGGCCTGAGTAGTAGTTTACTAAGATTACAGATGGCCCTGCAGGCTGATAGCGCATGCGAGCCAATGCTGTCTTACAGATGTGGAACAGAAGTGTAGGGAGAGAAAGAGAGGCCTCAGGGTGTGACAGGGCTGCAGGCCTGTGTTATGGTCATTCTAGCCGGGCTGTTTCCAACTCAGTGTGAGCACAAAACTCCCTGCTTCCTTCATCTCCCTCAGGGTGCTGTGTTTCTGACACTGTGGTATGAAGTGTGCGCCAGCCAGACCCGGGGAGGGGTGGCTGGAGTAGGAGACCTGGGATCCTCTCTTCGAACCGAGCTCTGGAAAAAATGAGACGAATGCAGCCCTGATCACTGGGCGCAGCGCTGTGTGGCCAAGCTGAAGCCTTGCCATCCTTGGGGCTGCCTGGCTGGGTGTTGGCTGCTGCTGGGGCCTGGGTCATCTCATCCCCAAAGTACATTTCCACCTTTTTCAACATTTCCACACAGCCTCAAGTCCTTAGAAGCACGCTCTGGGTCTCCCTCTCTGTTGCTGCCTGGGATCCCCTCCCTGCCCTGGACACCTGTTCACGGCAGCTGTTATGTGTCACCTGTGGGTACACAGAACCAGAGTGCCTGCCTGTTCTTCATGTGGTTGCATGTGGATCCCATGGTTCTACTTCTGAGTCAAGCCCTGCCTCTTTGCTTCTTGCTGTGTCCTGGACCTGTGCAGTGGCCCTGGATGCCAGAGTTCTGCATGTGAGGCCAGTGCCCACTGCTGAGCTGTACCCCTCCTGGTCTGATACTGTAAACCCACTGGTCTCTGGTTTTTAACCTCTGTCTCAGCCTCCCAAGTGTTCAGGTGACAGATGCCTGGACACAGTGCCCCTCAGATTTTCTCTCCTCCTCTGCTTTCTCCTCTAGAGGAACCTAACAGTCAACCTGGTCATAGCCATGTGACCAGGACCTGTGGTGGCCTCTGTCAATAGCCAGCAAAGACAAAGGACTCTCGGTTCACAGCCTTTGGGGACCTGAATCTCCTCCACACATGGTGTTGGAAAGCAGACCCTGCCTCAGTGGAGCCATGGAGGGTGTATGTACCTCACTCAGGACTTGGCAGTTACCAAGAGAATCCCCAGGACAGAGGACACAGCTCTGCCTGCAGGCCAGTTTCCCAACCACTATGAGCCAGTCAGAACTGTTGTTTCAAGTGGATAGTGCATAGCTGGATAACAAAGCCATAAACTTGGGGATTCGGGCGATGTCTCTTCCCATGGGAATACCTGGCGGTCGGCACCTTCAGAGACATGTACTGAGTCTAAACTATGTTCCAAGTGAATGCAAGGGCCTTTGACAGGCAACGGAGCTGGGCAGGCCAACCATCTCCTCCCCTCTCGTCTTTCTCTTTCCCTCTCCCCTTTCTCCTTCCACTGCAGCAGAGGGCCCTCACAGGTGCTGCCTGGATCTCAGACTTCCTGCCTCAGAACTCAGCTTCCAGCTCAGAACAGGCTTCAGCCTCCCTTCCCCCAACTGAATTCCCCACCAAGCTGTAACTGCCCAGAAGCATCTACCAAACTGGTGAGTGTGGGAGAGAATGGAGTCTTTCCTGACCAACTCAGACAGGTGCTGGAGTCCTGGGGGAGGATGGTACCCCAGGGTGGCCATGTCCACTACAAAGGCTAAGGGTCTTAAGCACAAAGGGTTTACAGGGATTGCCCTGACCTGGTTCTCAGCTTCTCAGAGCCCCTGTGACATCGGGCTCTGGTCAGCTCTTGGCCTGTGTCAGTCTTTGATAAGTATTGGATCCTTGTTTCTGGGTTCCTCTGCACTGATGCAATAAGCTGAATCAAACTGAATTAATAAATTCAGATGTAATAAACAGGGCAATGCAGAGCAGAGCACCCCTGGGTGATCCTCAGAAAGACAGGGACCCAGCACTTGGGAGGCAGAGGCAGGCAGATCTCTGTGAGTTAGAGGACAGCCTGGTCTATAAGAGCTAGTTCCAGGACAGGCTCCAAAGCTACAGAGAAACCCTATCTTGAAAAACAAACAAATAAACAAAGGAAGAAAGAAAGGAAGGAAGGAAGGAAGGAAGAAAGAAAGAAAGAAAGAAAGAAAGAAAGAAAGAAAGAAAGAAAGAAAGGCAGGAGACAGAACACGAGGGCCCACATGGCAGATCTATGGGCCGGGTCTTGAATAGCCAATAGGTGTGGTCCTTGGCATCTCCAGGGGAGGAGCTTATAATTGCGGGCTTTCTGGAATGGGGCAGGGTTTGGAGAGAGAGAAATGTGGAGCTTCCACCAGAACAGTGTTGTCCCATGCTTTCATCCCCTGACTGCTTCTTGGCCCACAAGGGGTCCAGACACCCTTCTATTCTTCATTCATACACAGGAAGCTGGGCTCAGGGCAGCTCCAAGTTCAAATCTCTCCATCTGTGCTCTTCCTGAGTCTCTTTGGCCACACCTGTTCAGTCCTGAGGGTGGGTACAGAGCACAGCACCAGCTGTCTACAGGGTCTCGCCTGCACACCCAAGCAGGGCCTGACAGAACCCAATTTGAGGAGCTGGCAGGCCAGCTGGAAGGCAGTTCCATCACCCAGAATACCAGGCATGCATACAGCACAGTGTGCGCTTTACACAGAAGGAGCTGGGCTGGTTGCCGGGTAGGACCCTGCAGCCACAGGAAGAGTCAGGTCCCAATTTTGGCACAGCCTTGGTGTGCCATCTGTCCTTGTCACTGTTCTTCCGGCTTGATCCCTACAGGGCCTTGGTGCAAGTGAGGAAGCCCTCTGGGTTCCCTTCTACTCTGGCCTGGCTGGGAAGGCACTGACCCCGATGTGTATGCATTGCTCACAACCCCACAGTTTGGGTGGAGACCCCTGGGATACCAGAGTCTGTTGTACTTGGTCTCAGAGGCCCAGACGCAGGGGCTGTGGCTAGGGTCACCTGAAGCTCATTCAGGCTTATGTCACAGCTACTGCCGTCTGTCCAGACACCCAGAGTACCCGCCTCCTTGGTGTATGCTTCTGCACAACACCGCGGCTGGCTACCAAGGCCATGTACTGAGAGAGGGCCAGAGGCCCCTGTTTGCTCTTGGGAGTCAGTGAGAGTCCCTTTTATTGTGTCCTGGCCTCCCAGAGTAGGTCACAGAAGGTTGTCCGGGTTTCTGCCTTGATTTGGGAATCCTGTCAAAGAAGCCACCAACAGTGATTCTCCAGCACCCAGCCCTAAGACCCTTTTGGGGACCTGTCCTTAGAGGGAACACAGTACTATAACTGGCCAGACCGGGGTCAAACCTCTTTCCCAGGGCTGGAGTGAGTGCCCTGGGAGGGCCTGCAACCTGCAGCCGGCTCAGCCCATGTAGAGCAGAGGCAAACTTCTCCAGGGAGATATGCGTCCCATCTAAGAGGTAAACTAATAAACCCTCAAGCACATAATTAACAGTGATAACCGCTGTCTGCAAAGGCAGAGGACTGTTGGAGACTCAGGTAGGATGCCGTGTGTGGGCGGAGTCAGCGGAGGTGATTCACACAGAGCCAGTCAGGGAAGGGGGCTTCTGCTGGGGGTGAGCCTGTGCAGGGGTCCTGTGGTAAGAAAGTTTGGCTGATCACTGACATTAGGAGGTCACGAGTCTGGAACCATGTGTGATTCAGGTACGGAATGGCTGGAGTTGGGTCTGGTACCTAAGAGGATGTGGGAAGAGCTTGGATCAGAGTCTATGATCCCAGATGGCTGGCATGATATTAGGAAAACAGCAGAAGGCACATTGTTCAAGCCTAACCTTCCTCCTGTTCTCTCCTGAGCCCTCACCCTGCTCAGTCTTCCTCCTATCAGCTCCTTACCACTCCTCCATTCTCAACACCAGACTGAACATCACTCCTGCCCCACCTACTGGCAGTCACCAGGGTCTGCCAAGTCGCATCTGAGACACACAGGGCCTGTCAACACCTGGCCTGGCAAGGGTGAAGCTTTCTCCACCCAGCTGCCTCCACGCTGCCAGCCCAGCCCTCACTCCAATTGAAATAATCGCCCCAACAGCCCAGTCCTGGGGATGCCGACAGGTGACTCTGGAGTATTTGGGTCTATAATAACTCGAACCTCACTGCGGTGGTGTGGGCATGTGACAGTGTAATCGATTTGGACACTAGGGGCCTTGCACAGCATGCCTGCTCATGAGGACAAAAATGGAAAATGACTGATGGAGTATTCCATCATGGGTGTTTGGAGGCTCAGGCAGGACCTCACATATGCCCTGGGTGAGAAATAGAATCACACTGAGTAGAGACTAGGCAAGAATAAAGAATGTTGTCACAAGGGACTTCTTATGTGTGTGTGTGGGGAAATATAGCTATGTCCAAGTACCAGATGGACCTGAGTTCAAGTCCTGTATCTTTATCTCCCTGGTCTTTTCCTCCTTCAGTTCCTTTGCTTCCTGCCTGGAAATATTCAGCATGAGGAAGCTATTTAGACTTTAGGGTGTCCAGCCATTGTGTCAGGGACAGCTATAGCTAGAGAGAAGGTAGGTATGCTAAGAGGCAGTTTGGGGCCCCTGAGACACAGGCTGGGGGGGAGGGGTGAGTGGTAGTGGGTGGGTGTCAGGAAGTCAATCAAGAAATGATTCTGAGAAGCAAGACTGGGGCGGGGGAGCATCCGGGAAGGAAGAAAGTTTCAGGAAAGGGTGCTGTTGGTCTGGCCCCTGCTACAGACACTACCCGGGACCTCCTAAGGACCCATAGACAGAGGACCTTAGCTTTGAAAGCCTGAAGCAGAACAATAGGGAACCTTGATCGCAGGGTGCTGTCCACCGATGCTCAGAACCAGCAGGTCCAGAGGGTGGCAGCTTTTTCCTTTACGAGTTTGTCTGGCTTTTCCATGCCTCCGCTGTCAGCGCACACACGTGTCTATTTATTTTACTCACTTCCTTCTATTGTCCTTCTACTCCCCACCAGTCATCCATCCATCACTGCCACCAGCCCACCCACCCACCCATTCTTCCTCCACCCAAGAGATCTGCCCATAGCTGCCAGCCCCCTGCTGGTCCAGCTGGGCTGGAAGGCAGAGGGGACAGGACAGTCTCTGCCTGGAAAGTCGAGTCAGCTGGGGGTCAACAAGGGCTTGCTGAAAGTCGTGTCATGTGAGAGGAGACTGAGCTGCTAAGAAAGCATGAGGTAGAAGCCACAGTGCTTTCCAGGAGTCCACGCTCTCCTCCTCCTCCCCTGCTTCCTCCTGCCTGCTTCCTGTCCAGTGGAGACAAAGGGTAATTGAAGGAGGCCATGTGTGTGCTATTAATCACTGGCCATAGAAAGAGGGTGGCCGGCCTTGGCCGTGGAATAGACCTCTCTCTGTGGATGGTACCTGGTTGTACTGCATGTTGTGTGCTGTGCACAGGTCTGATGGGCAGGCCCGGGACTGCCCAGCGAGTGCTTCCAGGAATGGACTGTGTAGCCTCCCTTCCCATCCTGACCCCTGCTGAGATCTTGTCTCAAGTTTTTCCTTAATGAGGTTTCTGAGTCTGAAATCTAAGACAGCTCTGCCAAAGAGGCCCCAGGCTGCTCTCAACAGAAACACTGCAGGGATTAGACAGGTTCACACATTCACACCTCAGTGTGAACTGGCTGGAGAGATTGTGAATGTGCTAAATGCTAAAGTCTAATAGCCAGGTGAGATCTGCCCATAGCTGCCACCCTCCTGCTGGGCTGGAAGGCAGAGGGTTGGGGACAGACAGCCCTCCTTTCTCTTCTGGGTTGCTTTTCCCCATCTTGCATAGTTGGCTATGAGTTGCCAGCTCCTTGGCATTTGGGAATTGTAAATGGAGTTTTTAATCATGTCTGTGCCAAGCATAGCAGTCAACAAATGAGCATCAAAGACATGGATGGGTGCATGTCAGAGGGCTAGGTGAATGGATGGACAGAGAAACAGATACATGGACATCTAGACTGACAGATGTATGTATGCAATTGTGAAGCTGAATGGACAGATGAGTATGTAGACAGATAGGTACAAAGATGAAGATAAGTGAATGGACAAGTGGGTAGGAGTGTGGGTGGCCAAGTGACATACATATTCATGGACAGACAGATGCAAAATGGATGGATGGCTACACTGAAGGACAGATGGAGAATAAAATTGGGTGGATGAATAGGTAGATGCAAGTATAGATGGAGGATGGACAGACAGATCATGGTATCCTAGACTGCTTTTTGTTGCTGTGATAAACACCACGACAAGACCAGTGTAGGAGAGTGAAGGGTTTATTTGGCTTATACACACCAACCACAGTCCATCATAGAGGGAAGTTGGGCCAGGAACTGAGAGCAAGAACCGGGGGACAGAAACTGAGACAGAGGACATGGAGGAGTGCTGCTTACTAGCTTTCTCAGCCCGATTTCTTTTACAACTCAGACCATCTTCTCAGGGTGGCAATGACCATCATGGGCTGACTGCTCCAACAGCAATCATCAATCAAGAAAATGTCCAATAGACTTGTCTGTAGACCAGGCTGATGGAGGCGTTTTCTCAGTTGAGGTTCCCTCTTCCCAGAGAACCCTAACTTGTGTCAAGGTGACAAAAAAGATGGGTACTTGGAGAACTGGGTGGATGAAGAGATAGCTGGGTAGCTGGAGGAGGAAAGGGCCATCCGGCTGGGTGGGTAGGTTGGCGAATACTTAGACAGAGATGGATGAGTGGGTGAACTGGGAGAACAGTCACTCTGGACCCCATTGTTTAGAGTCTGGTGACACTTCTTGGGCTGACATTTCCAATCCTAGACACTGGACCAGCCTTCTTGCTTTGACACCTGTTTCCCGACAGGTCTCCAAGTTCCAGGCACTGCGGAATTCTGTTGTCTCTGACCCAGCTCAGTGGTCCTGACTCTGTCCCTACTGGAGCAATGACCTGACATCTCGTTTGGGGTCCTGTGGCCTTAGACATCTGGAGCAGACAGGAGCTTCCTGGCATGGTGGGAGCGGGGTGAAGAACCAGGTAAACAGAAACCCTTCACACTCACTCTTCATCCACCTGTGGATTCCTCTGGGGTGTCTGGGTGAATTCTGAGAGAAGATGTACCAATCTTCTTCCTAGACACACAGTGGCTTTTTTGTTTACTTTCCTGTCCAGCCTTTTGATGACTCCTCTATCAGTGTATTCATGTGTCCATTTACTTTTTCATTTTGCTCATCATCTACCATGGCTCTGCTGTTCCTCACCTAATCATCCATCTGTCCTTCCTACAAAGCTCCTCTACCCACCGACCATCTATTTATACATTCACCCATTCTTCCCCCATTCACCCATCTATCCACCCACCATCCATCAATCCACCTACCATCCACTCATCCATCCATCCATCCATCCATCCATCCATCCACTCATCCATCCATCCATCTGTTTGTCCATCCATCCATCCATCCATCCGTCTGTTTGTCCATCCATTCATCCATCCACTCACCCATTGCAAGTGTTACAACTCTGGAAAGAAAGGTATCCTAACTCGTTGGGAAGTCAGGCAATACCTGCAGTTGTGAAGGGACAGCTCTACACTCTGCTAAAGGAGAAACCCCAGCAGAAATGGAGCAGTCTCCTCTGGCTCCAGCAACAAGTTGCTTTTTCTGCTCTACTCCCAATGGAGTTTTCCAGCAGATTTAACTGCTTCTCTCTTTTTTTTTTCTGCTCAGCACTTTTCCACCCCAAGGGAACATCTCAGCAAAGGTTCTTCTGCTCAGCTCCAGGAAAGAAGATCTTCACCCAAAGCTCTTTTAAGAAAGATTTATTTGGGAAGGAGGAGTCCAGGAGAGTGGCTGCCTCTGCTAGGGTGGAAAAGGACAGCCAGCTAAACTGGTAGAAGAACTTATATAGGTCGTCTTAGGGGTGGAGTTTTTCAGGGAGATTTTCTGCTCAGGGGTTGGTTAGTTTTCCTGCTTAGGGATTGGTTGTTTTAGTTGGTCAGGAGCAGAGTTGGCTCTGGTTTCAGGGCCAGGGTGGGTTTCTTTGGCTAGCCCTTTTACCCTATACCCCTCATCTATCCATCCATCCACCTACCCACTCATCCATCCTTCCAACGCTTCCAATCTTCCATGTACCCAGTCTTGCTGTGTTTCCTGCATTCCTGTTCTGGCCCATGTAGATCACATCAAATGTTTGAGTGTCATGTGAGTAAGTATCATACTTTTTATATCCATGATAAGACACCAATGCAACTTATAAAAGAAACATTTAATTTGGGGCTCACAGTTACCAATGTAGAGTTCGTGGCCATCCTGGCAGCAGGCAGGCATGGCATTAGGCAGGCATGGCACTGGAGCAGTAGCTGAGAGCTTATATCTGATCCACAACCATGAGGCAGAGAGAGCTATCTGGGAATAATGCCAGGGCTTTTGAAACCTCCAAGTCTGCTCTCACTGACATACCTCTTTCATCAAGGTCACACCTCCTAATCCTTCCCAAACAGTTCCACCAAGTAGGGTTGGAAGCTCATCCTTCTTCAGCCTCCATGGTATAGGTGGCCAGAACATCATGAGGTAACTTAGGGCAGTGAGAGTGAACAGTTCAGGCTGAGTGACAGGTGGGTGGCAGTGATTAAAAGGGAAATTGTGAAGCCAGAAGTTCAGATATCTGCACCAAAATATTAATCTTGGTGATTTCTGGAGGCATCTCCCAGGGAGCTCAGAGTCCTCCCCAGTAGAGGACAGAGAGATAATAGCTTGCATCCTTGGTACGAGTGTCCTATGTCTGCTATAACAAATGGCACATGGCTGTGGTTTCAAACAATACATGTATTCTCTTAATGTTCTGGGAGTCTGGAGGCTGGCATGAGTCTTGCAGGGAGAACTCAGAAACTTTCAGCAGAGCTATTCTTTTGGGCTGTGTTCTACTAATGCAAGGAAATACCTAAAGCTATGAGATTCTTCATAAATAATGATGATTATGATGATGATGGCTGATTTTCCTCAGAGCTTTGGAGAGCAGAAGTCTAAAACATGCAGTATGAGCTCAGCCTGACTCCGGTAAAAGCTCCACAGCAGATGGTATTGTGGAAGGACACAAAAGAGAGGGATCACACAGAGAGACAGGCAACCAGAGCAGCTGGGGATGGCTGGACTTGCTCTTTTATAGCAACCCTTTTGCAGAACAAACCTGGGTCCAGGAGAACCATATCAATTGCTTTTGCTGGATAGGCTGTTGCTACAAATGTCTGTGTAGATATCCTCCATAGTTGGTTCTGGCTTCTGGAACATGGAAGGCAGCAACATGAAAATGGTGTCTCTACCGTTTGTCTGTGCTCATTGCAGACATTACTAATTAATTACAGAGTTAGTTCTCTGAGCTAGACATGGGCTTAAAACAGACAACTATAATTTACAAAGCATGGTGCTTTGAGATTAGAAGGGACTTGACTAATACCTGTCTGCATTAACAGGCACAAACTGTGCTGACTCTAAGATCAAGGTGTCTTGATATCCTATATCAGAATCTATTCAACCTTGTGTAACTGGCAACCAGTTCCAATGGAATGCCAAACTCAGCACATGAGAGCCCAGTATGTAGTTTTCTGGGCACCCATGACAGCAAAAAAGGGGGGATGTGTGCCCTGTAAGGATACCTGATCCAGGTATGTGTGCTCTGTCCTCTCTAGCATTGGTCTTTCACTCACTCTGGTTACTTTCAGGGAGCCTCACAGCAGCAGTGTGTATCCTGACTTGCTGTAGGGTGCCCTTAGGAGGGAGCAGATGGCTGTCCACCTTAGACCTGGTCTTCAAGAGCCCCAGAAAGGATGTTGGCTGGGTCTTTGCCACATGATGGACCGAGAGTTTGGGAATAGTGAGGTGTGCACGTGGCCCTGTGCAAATGTGAGTGTTTCTGGAAGTGGCTCTGAGGCATGTAGCTTCCAGTCGTGCAGGGCCCTGGGCATGCAGTGGGGTATGGTGCAGGGGACAGGATGTTTGGGTTTTTTTTGTTGTTGTTGTTTGGAAATGATCTTGCTGACAGTCTCATCTCAACTCATAGATGCAAATTAAGACACAGAGGAGACAATGTCTTACTATGATCCCTGAATGAGTCACAACAGAGCTGAGAGCCCCATGCTCAAATCTTCCATATCAGATCCATAGGAAGCACCCTGAAAATGGATGAAACGAGAACCATTCTGAGGGTGATGAGATTTCTACCAATTAGCCGGTGATCCATCTTCAGTGAAAGAATTCAAGGGCTGCTCTTAGCATGAAGAAATTGAAATGGGTATTTATCCAGCTCTTACTGTGTGCCCAGATGGGTCTCAGGTTAATATCAACAGGTTTTCTTATGGTCCCCACATTCAGTGAAGAAGGGAATGGGTTTACTTCACAGATGGGCAGCGAACTCGGAGGTCACTGGAGGTCAATAAGGAAGGGATGTGGATTTGGACCTGGCTGTGTCCAGGGACGCCTGCATCTTCTCTCTACAGAACTCCTCCAAAGCTATGCTATACTGGATAAATTGTGTGTGTGTGTGTGTGTGTGTGTGTGTGTGTGTGTGTGTGTGTGTGCTGGTCAGAGGGAATAAACACAGCACCTGCCATTTCCTCAGCCTTGACTGTGTGTCCAGTGCCACTGGGGCTGTTGATGGTGCCACTGGGGCTGTTGATGAATGCTCACCGTCAGCCCAGTTACACCTGGGAGGCCAAGTCAGCATGAAGACCCATCCTGTGAGTCTGCTGTTCATCTCCACGAGTCTTAGAGGGACTCCCTGAGCATGCCTGGCTTCCTCCCAGACAGGAAGAGTCTTTGCCGCCCCCTCTTGCTCTGTGGTGTGTGGGTGGCAGGACAGTGAGGCAGCCTGCAAGCTGCACAGTCACTGACCTCCGTAGTACGAGGAGGGGCCGGGAGAGCAGTGGGCAGTGTCTGCTTCCCTGCTATGCCCAGCCATGCCTGAGAGGACACAGGGAAGGTCGCCAGTGCTGGAAGCCATTTGTCTCCTCCACTAAACCTGAGGGGCCACATGGGAAAGGACACAGCAGATTCTGTCCTAATAGTCCCTCCTGCAATCGTTGAGGAAGCCAAGCTGTAGTTAGCTGGGGACAGCCTTACCTGAGGCTGAGAATACCTGCAGAGGCAGCTCATATCCCAGCAGTCAGAGCAGGACCTGACAACACAGTAACACAATAGAGTCAAAAGTACAATCATAAGACCAGACACGAGCAACTCACCCGAGCCCTGACACTGACAGTGGCCCTCGATTGGTTATTAGGAACTCAGTCACCCAGCTTGACGACCCGGGTGCTGCTCCCATTTTAAAGAAGGGCAAGTCTAGGTTTGGATGTAAGATTGCTGAAGAGGGCTAGAGAGATGACTCAGCGATTAAAAGCTGAGAGAGCTTGCTGCTCCTCTAGCACCCATGTCAAGCGGCTCACAACCTCCTATAACTCCAGCTCCTCCTCTGGCCTCCACAGGTATCTACACACATACACATGCACGCAGGTAAGCAGGCACACATGCACACATACTGCAGGAGATGGGGCAGATTTGGGGCCCCTGAGCTCCACAGAAGTTTTTTGTTTTCTTGGCATCGCCTCTGGTATTGGCTTGAGCCTTGAGAGCTTTGCTTCGATCTTAAACTTTGCTAAGCATGAGGCTGACAGCATGTGTGTGGGGGCATGCACACAGGCAGAGTGCGTGCCCTCCATGTTGTTTGCTAGCATGCTGGGAATGCATGCTCAGGGTCTCACGTGCCACTTCCACCACCAGGCTGCAGATACGGGAGGAGAGGCTTCTTCCCCTGGCTCCCAGGAACCTCTCAGGTGAGGGCACTGTCAGCTAGCATTCAGTGTTCTCATGGGGCCTCCCTCCCTGTGGCCCATGTACAGCTTTGAAATCATCTATGATACTGTGGCCATAGACACTCAAGACCTTGGGTGACCCAGAGGGGACCGGAGACCATGAGTTCAGTCTGAAGTTCAATGTAAAATGAGTCCATTTATCTGTTGGGGTTACTATGGGGCTGGTTTTCTTCAGCTGAGAAGGAGGTTCTAACTTGGTGGCTGTGTGTCCAGGGCAGGCTGCTCACCCTCTCTGGGCCTTCGTCTCCTTATCTCTAAGGAGAGTCAGACCACTGGATCGGCTCTGGCTGTTTGTCTATCCCTGACAAGCAGGAAGCTCAGCCTGGGGAGTCCTCCCTGTCTCGTAAGTCATCCTATTTCTCCATCAGGACTCAGGTTCCCCTGCAGAGAGGTGGACAGCATACTGGCCTCCGAGCTACCCGTTCTCTGGTAACCATCTGCCATGAACTCCCCACCTGTAGCCTGCAGCATCTAGCCAGGCTCAGACTGCTGGCATACCTCACCGTCTGTCAGCCTGACTAGAGCTGACTCTGAAACAAAGCCCTGGGTGCCTCCATTCCTCCAAGTCCCCAAGTCCATTGTCAGTCAGTGACCATCTTGTCAAATCATTGACCAAGCATTAGAAAAATGCCCTGTGAACACATGGCTGTTGTGCCCAGTCACAACTATAGTTTTGGTATCTTTGAAGAGCAACTGTCCTTGTGAGATGAGACCCAGACATCAGGGGTCCTGTGGGCAGAAAGGTCATGTGGGTTTTGTAGAAGTCAGACCCCAGTCAGGGGCCCATGCTCTGAGCCCATAATGGGAGCTGGGGCATTTGGCCTTGGATAGTGCTGGGTGGACACAGGCACAAGCACTGTGTGTGGAGAGAGCAGCTTTCAGAACCTTTAGGAGGTGGTTGTGCTGGGAATGGGGGGAGGGTGCCCAGGCCTGGAGCATTGAGATTCCGGTCCCGCCCAGGGCTTCTGGGCTGCAGCTCGCTGTGCGATCTGTTCCAGCGTTTGACTTTCAACCATGACAAAACTGTGGGCAAATTAATTGTTCTCCAGGATATTAGGCATCAGAGTCCATTAATCCTCTCTGAGACAGACGCCGGCTGAATACTAATCACTGGGTTCCCGGCTTCCGTGGGTGTCTTCCTGTCACCAGGCCCGCAGACCCTGGTCTTCCCAGACTCCCTCTGCACGTGGGTGCCAGGGGCCTTTCACCCTCTCTGCCACCTGCTGCCTTTGCTTCCCTCCCATGCCAAGGACAGAGTGGGGATAGGTGGACCCAGCTTGAGCCCTCTCCCACCCCACCTGGGCATCTTCTCCCGGGAAGCAATGGGACCCTGAGCAAGATTGTTTTATGCAAATTCCAATATCTGTATGCAGGCAGAGCCTCGAGGATGAGCGGAGAAATAATTACCAAATTATGCATGTTGCGTTGCTGTTCCTGAATCTGGAGGCCTTAAAGGGAAAAAGAAAAAACAAAACAACAAACAGGGTGGTGTGTGTGTGTGTACAAAACAGAAGGAAGCCTGGGGCCCAGGTCACCCCAGCAGCACTGCTGAGCTGGCGGAAGAGTGTTGCTGTGTGAGGTATCCTGCATAAGTTACTTCCCCATCCCCTTTTCTAGACCTGCTTTTTGAGACAGGGTCGTTCTTGCTAAGCATCTCAGGCTGGCCTTGAACTTGCAGTCCTCCTGCTTCAGCTTCCCTGGTGGTGGGATTACAGATGTGCACCACCATGTCCAGCCACGCCTCTCCTCGCAGCCACTGTTTCCCTACCTGCACAGGTTAGACGGTCTTCCAACACATGTAGGACGATCTCCTTGGCTCAGATAGGGCTTAGGGAAGAAAGGCAGGTAGATCTTCACTCTTTCCTAGGGACAGGTGGGGGTTTCTTGGAGAAAGTGGCCCCCTAAGCAGAGGCCTGAAGACAGAGGGAGAGGTGGTAGGGAGGGTCCTTAGCCTCAGGGTGTCCCTTCTTCAGGCCTACCTGTCAGTCACGGTAAAGCTGAAAGTGCAGGACAAGGATGCCATTCTCCGGGGAAGCAGGGATTTAAATGCCTGGTAGGTGAGTGCCCCAGGTGATGCCCAGTCTCCATTGAGCACCTGCAAGGGACACCCCCACCCTAGTCAGCTGGAATCTTTATGCAGTGCCTACTGCTGTCCACTCAGAAGCCCCCAAAGGTGACTTTTCCTGAGTCCCCTCAGTGGATGCTGGGTCCCACCTTCCCAGGCCAGGGGCATTAGCAGGAGCTGGCCTTGAGGTCCCCAGACACTGGTTTCCAAAAGGGATGAGATAAATATGTACAGCGGGAGGGGAGTGTGGCTCGCTGCTGCTGGCGGGAAATTAAATAATGTTCGTTTCTGCTGCTGTGAGCCGGAACAAGGCTGGCCGGCGGGGCGGGCTGGAGGTGGCCGGATTGGCAGCTCGTGGCAAGGCCCTAAATCAAAGGAGCCGATGAAATCTCTAATGGCGGGAGTGCGGCTGGCACTGGTGTAGAAATGAAGTTCCCCTCTTGAAAGGCTTATTCCTGCTTCACCGCCAAGAACATTAAGCCCAGAGGAGTGGTGGCTGTGGCCGGGCTGGATACAGGCCAGGAGCCAGCTGGGCCCAGGAGACTCTTGGCCTTTCCCCAGCTGCAGCCCGGCTGCTCTCATGGTTTGAGCCCAAGGATGCACCCTGCCCTGATTTGGGTGGGTTTGTGTTGGAGAATACAAAGGGGGAACATCCACTCCCTGGCAGGTTTACAACCCTCAATTGCCCAGGTGGGTGAACAGACTCAGAGAGGCTTCCAGCACTACCCAAGTTCACACAGCAGGTGCCTGGGGGCCCCTGATAAGTATCCTCAGGTGTGCAGGTTTTTGTATCAGCTTGGATACTGGACTCCATGGCTGTAAAACACAAAACCAACCAACCAAACAAAACCACTAAGTCACTCTCAGAAGGTTTGAGCCCCTTCCTCCCTCCCTTCTTTCCTTCTTCTCTCTTTCCCCACTCTCTTTGTTCTTGCTTCTCTCCTTCACTCCCCTTTTCCTTCCATCCTTCCCTACAAACTTTCATTCATCTACCTATCCACTCTTCCAGCTACCCATGCATTCATCTACCTATCCATCCACTCATCCATCTATCCATCCACCCATCCATCTATCCATCCATCCATCTTTATCCATTCATCCATCCACCCATCCATCCATCCATCCATCCATCCATCCATCCATCCATCCATCCATCCACCCATCCATCTATCCATCCATATTTATCCATTCATCTACCCATCTACCTATCCACTAGTTCCCTGCTGTGGCCTCTCATACAGTTGTTGCTCTGTAATATTGAATTTCCCATGATTAGACACTCCCTTGTCCTGCTGGACACTGTGGATGCTGGGAAAGGGCTGGTCCACCAGCTTTGTGAAAGAAGTTATGGTCTGGAAAGGCGTAGAGAAATAGTGAATGGGTCTTCACAGAAGCAAGTAGGCTCATACAAGGGAGAGGCAGGCCTTTCTCTACAAACGAAGCTCCAGCCAAGGCCTTAGAAGACCTTCCTGCAGTGGAGTAAGTCTGGCCCCACCTCAGCAGAGAGGCATGTCTTCTGGGCAGGAGGGATGCTTTGTTGAGTCAGGGTGGGGCAGTAAGTGTCTCAGCATCTCTGAGGGTTGGGCTTGGGGCAGACCAAGATGCTAGGAAGGGACATAATAGCAGAAGGACCCAGGGTCCTACTGCAATGCTGCGGATGGCCAGCAGTCCAGGTGACCCAAGAGGTGCAGCCAAGAGGGACCAAGCTTTGCCGTCTGTTGCTGGACCCACTCACAGAACTCACTGATGCCAGTCGGGAGCTGGCCCAGCAGAGAACCCCTGCAGCTCTGCAGGTTTCCCAAAGCCCCCGGAAGGAGGGGTGAGCCTGCGCTCAGAAGTAGTAAGATGCTAGAAACCTTACCCCAGGCTGCCTATAGGGAGGGGGCAGTAGGGTGGGCACAGGGCCAGTGTCCCTCAGTCCCCTCAGTGTCCCCTCTGCTTTTTCCTCACAGTCTGTTGTCTCTGGTTCCATTTCAGAGTCCACTCCAGAAGGAGTACCCGCTTTGTATAAACTCCAAAGCCCCTTTGTGATTCTAATTTTTTCTTCTTTTAGAATTCCAAATCTTTTTGAAATGAAAATTGGTGCCCGAGGTTGGAGAGGTTTCCTCCCAGCTCATCTGAAAACCATTCCGGCTGTGGTCTGAAGTTAAGTTCCCCTATGCAGATGCAACCGGGCTCCGGTCCCTTACCTCTGCCCAGGAACCCAGGAAAACTGTCCAGCTGCCAGTTACAGCTGCAGCTACATGGTGGGGACATTTGCAGCCGGGTTGCAGGAGGAGCGAACCCAGGGCCTGGGATCCCAGAGCCAGTGTTGATGAAGTGGGGAGGGAGAAGCTCACACTAGAGAAGGGAAGCTTGCAGGGGTAGGCGCTAGAGAAGGGGGGAACTCAAGAGATGAAGAAGGGCAGACAGGAAAGGGAAAGCAAGAGGAAGTGGAGGGAAAGTTAGACAAAGGGAGGAAGGGAAAGAGAGTCTGAAATGGAAGTACAATTTAAAATGGAAAGAGTCAGGCTTTGGCTCTGCCCTGGCCCTTACCACCTCACCCAGGCCTTGCTGGTGAAGTCTGGAGCCTAGGGCAACCAGACAGAAGAGCATGTACACTTTGGCCTGGACGAGAATCTTTCTTGGGCTGTGGGACCGTTTCTCAGCGGTGCCAGTGCTCCATCAGTACTTAAAGTTCAGCTTCCACAGCAGCCAGTCCCAAGGCCAACACGACTGTGCAAGGGCCCATCTGCATGTCACACACCCACCTCACCTCAGGTTCCTCCTCACTGCTCTTCCAGAACCCTTGGCTTCTTGTCCTGCTTAGAGACTCAACTCCATGGCCTTCTGCAGCCTGACCTACCTGCAAACACCTTCCCAGGCTCAAGGAAGAGTGGCCAGGCCCTTTGGACCTCAGAATCCTATCTAAGAATATCCCATCACATACACAAAGGATGGTGGGTGGAAGGAAACACATATCTCAGTATCTTTTCTTTACCTAGAAAGTGGGCACCACGGGACCACCACACAGGTCTTCATGGGGGTGAGATTCTGAGATGGCTGACCGTGGACGTCATCCTCTTTGGTTCCTGTCTGCTGCCACCTCTTACCCTGCCCTGACTGTGGTTCTCTTGTGCTGGTTGTGAGACAGAGGAGCAGGACCCGCCTTTGTCGTCAGTACCTATGTGCAGCGGTATCTGAATGGGCGTGCCTACCTTGCTAGAAACTCTGATGTTCATTCCCGGATGCCCTGTGACCTGAGCAAGTTTCAAGTTTCTGGACACACTTTGCCCCACACCTGCCTCAGCTCAGGAAGATGAGGCGCTGTCCTGTATTTTGCAAAAGAAGAGGTTGGAAAGGCCATAAGACTCCAAGTTATGTGGCTGGAGAGATGCAGGAACTGTGACTTCTCTCCAAGCACTGTGGTGTCGGCAAGATCCTGCATCCTGCAATGACCCCCAGCAGAGCTGCTCAGTGCAGCCCCTTGGAGGGTCTAGTTTAAGGTGGGCACAGCAGGAAGCTCTGCCTCCCGCTGCCGCACATTTCCTTCACAGCTCTTTTTGTTCTATATTTAATTTTTTTTGTTTTAAATCCAGTTGAAGAGCGCTGGGTGAATCACCGACGGTTATTGATTTATTATTTATGGCGACTCACACGCCGCTTTAATCACGCCCGCTGTCCTTTTTCTAGTCAACTCCGCTGAAGGACAACTCAAGGAAACTGACTAGGTGCTGCAGATGGGCCGTGTGTGCGTGTTTACTGTACACTTGCTACCTGTTGGAAGACAGGGAGCCTCTGGGCTTGAGGGTGAGATGGCTCTTACTCTCCTGAGGTTGGAGCTTAGTCCTTGAGGAGGGAAACAAGCTTGCATGGTGTGGGTCCCATGGCTAAGTGATCCGGATGTCCTCTTTTCTGCTCCTTCTGTCTTCTTCTTCCCTTTCCTTTCCTACTAAGGCCATAGTTTGGTTTGAGGAGTATGTGTCTATGTTACCCCACCCCCCAGAACTACCACAGTCATCTGCTTAGGAAATTGAACAGATTAGAAGGGTGGACAGTGTTAGCCAGTGGCACTGATGGAGGGCTGGCCGGTCCAGCAGGAGAGCCATTTTCCTCACGGGATACTGTTTTAGTCCTGGGTTCTGTGACCGGACTCCAGGAAGCAGTCAGGTCCAGGAAGCTGGTGAAGCTAGGCAGGTGGCAGGTGGCCTTCCAAAGAGCCACTGAGGGGTACTGTGTAGCTGTGAGTCTGTTCTGCCTCTTTCTCCAGGGATCTGCGAGGACACCAGGGTTCATGTTGCCCACATCTGTGGCTGACAAAGTGGTCTCTTTTGGTTCTTGGCGTGCCCACTGTTTCTGTAGGCCCCCGAAATTCTCCCCGGGCAGCTGTTCTCTGCAGCTGTCTGTCTCTCTCCACAGGCCCACTGTCATGGTGTGTTACATGAGACTGGCCCTTAAGGCAGAGGATGTTTCTGGAAGCAATAATTACAGGTGAATCAGAATGCTTGCATGTGTAATTATCATGGCATCAGTGTTTGCATGTTAACATGGATGTGTGAGTTCTGCTTGTGGCCCAGGCATGTGCATACATGCAGCAGTGTTTGTGTGTGTTAGAGACGTGGGGATACTGCTGTTCCGGTCACTGTTTTCCCTGTAACATGAGTTGAGCTGCCTGGGTGGCTGGGAAGGCCTGGTAGACAGCAGGTGCCCATTAGATGGTAGTCTAGGCCATACTCAAGTTCCTGACTGCCACACAGGACCTTTTCTGTGTGATGACATGTGACAGGTCCTGGCTTGGCTGGAGTGCAGCCTGAACACTGCCTTCAAGCCTCTCCTGTCTTCTGGGATCTCTGAGGGGTCATTCTAAAGACCTTCCTGTTCCCTTTCCTTTCATTTCTGTGTATCCAGAGGTTCATAAGGCAGCAGGCATGCTTTGCAGCATCCCATTGTGGGGTCGTGACTGCTCAGAGAACTTCTGAGTTCTGCTGCCCCAGAGTCTGGAGTAGGTGAGCAGGTAGGCAAACCTGTCAGGAACCCAGGGCCTGGGGCCTTGATTCTACCCTTATAACGGTGGTAAGAGGCAAGGATGGGTTGGTGAATTCCTGGGGGGGGGCAATGGAGATGGTATGGTGGGGTAGGGATGACAACTGTCCTATAGTTGACTCCTGTCCCTCCTGTCCCTCCCTCCTACCAGCAAGCACGGAGGACAAGGCTATGTCCTCCTCTGCACTTACTATTCAGGAACATAGATCTGTAAAGCTGGTCCCAGGCCTCTGGGGAGCAGAGATTGCAATTTGATGATGGTGGAAATGAGTGATGGTTATGTTCAGGGGTCCAGGGGCAGGAGAGAGTGCACACTCAGCACAAAGTCCACCCATGGAGGTCAGAGGGACAGGGATGAAAAGGAGAGGTGTCACAGAGCTGGGTTAGCACCACGTCCCCAGGTCCAGGGGTCCTTGAGGTGGTTGTCAATGTATGAGAGCCAGGTGTGGCGGCAACATGACTCACCGAGCCCTCAGATGTTACACAGCAGGTGTGTGGAAGTGGAAGTGTTGAGTAAGACAGCTGAGTGCCCTCCCCCCAATCCCCCACCCCCGCTGCCAGGTGTGGGGTTCTTGGAACCTCTTCTGGGTTGACCTTGCAACTTTGGCCCATGAAAATCAGAAATAGTATCTGGTGTTTGGGGTAGTAGATGCTGGGCACAGCAGCTCCTGCAGCCCACAGTGCACAACTCAGGAGCCATGAGCCATCAGCCTTCCAGTGCCACAACAGAGACTCACTCATAATCAACTCACAAAAGAGAAAGGCTCAGTTTGGCTCAGAGCATCACCGGTTTCAGTTGCTGCAGCTCTGGAGTCAGAGCTGAGGCAGAACACCTGGCCTCACAGAGAAGGCCGTGATTCGAATCTAAACGGACCCCTGTAGACTCATGAACACTCAGCCTCAAGGTACTACGTGAAAAGCTGTGTAACTTTAGGTCATGGAGTGTCATGGTTGAAGCAGGCCACCAGGGGCAGGATTTAAAGGCAATGCCCAATTCAGGTTCCTGCCTCATTGGTTCCTGGTCTACTGTGCTGTAAATTGCCTGTGTCGTGCAATCCTACAGCTCTGAACTATGCTGTTCCCTCTGAAACCCTGAGTAGAAATAAATGTTACTTCCTTCCATTCCCTCTGCCAGCCACAGGTCTCATAACAGACACTAACACAGAAAACTGTAACCAGGGAAGTGAAGTCATCATGACTGATCCCAACCTTGTTGATAGGGCTCTGGGAGGAATGGCTGTCAAAGTACCAGAGTGCTAAAACAGGAGTGTAATGGACTGTGGAAGGACTGAGGGACAAGTGGACAGGAAGGACTGTACTCAGGAGGTCTCATGGGGCCAGGGAGCAGGACTCCAGAGCAAGCCAGAGGCCATTCATGCTACATAGTGGCAAATAATTTGTCTTATCTATGCTTTGCCTATGTCCTGAAAATTTGAGTGAGATACTAGACAGGATATGATCCCAGCACTGGGGGAGGGAGAAAGAGCAGAGGTAGGTGGATCTTTATGAGTTAAAGGTCAGGCTGGTCTATCTATTGAGTTCTAGGCCAGCCAGGGCTACATAGAGAGACCCAGTTAATTTAGTCGAGAAAGTTGAGGCTTGGTTTTTGCTGGCTGCTTTCAGTCAAGTTTATAGTGAACATTGGGAATCAAAATTAGAGTGAAAAGCTGCAAAGAATGTTCTGTCTATCCAGAAAAAAAGCAGGCGTGAAATGGCAGCTATTACGGAGATTCAATCTGCATTTTTGATTATAGGAAAGTGGCCTTGAGGGTACTTTAATAATTTGCAAGACTTCACCTATTGTAGGTCTGGCTAGAAATGTGCAAATTCACAGAAAGCATTTCCCACAAAGATTTTTCTAAGGAGAGAGCTTCGAGGACATCTTGCTAGAAAATGGGTGTCTAGAACTAGGTAGTTCTAGCTGCTCGGGCACTTGCAGGGGCTTGGCTGCGGCTTTGGTTCCCAGCAGATTTCAGCATTGTATTGCAGCATTAGCTTTATAGACATCTAGAAAACTGGAGTTCTAGACTCAAGGAGTTAGCATAAAAGGGCCCCGCTGACCCTCAGGCAGTCTATCCCAAACCTTAGCAGAAATCTAAAGCCGGGGGAGTGCCAAATCCTGCACCTGCCATTCACTCCTGTGCACAGTCCTGTGGTAAAAGTCACTTCATAACCAGGGCCCAAACAACTGTTGAGAAAACAGAACAGGTAATGGGCAGTACTAAGAGCTACTTAGTGGGCTGGGGGGATGGTGGCTCAGCAGTTAAGAGCACTGGCTGCTCTTCCAGAGGACCCATCCTCTGTTACCAGCACCCACATGGTGGCTCACAAGTGCCTTTAACCTCATTTCCAGGGGTTCTGATGCCCTCTTCTGGCCTCTGTGGGTACTGTATACATGCATATGTATGCACAGGTACACATCCGTACACATAAAAATAAATAAAATAAAATGTAAAGCTATTTAAAATTTATGAATTGTTTACTTCTATAATTTTCCTTTCATTTATATTTAGACTGCAGTTGACCATGGATAACTGATACTGAGGAAAGCAAGCCTGGGGTAGTTGCTCTCAACATTGTTGTAAAATAGTGCCACCCACAAAATGGTGACAAGCAAATAAATAACACACTCTCACTCAGCTTGAATCTTCACAGTGTCGGTGCTTCTGGATAGTGTGCAAATATGAAAGCACACAATATAATGTTTATTTGTTAATTAAAAATAGTAAGATATGGGGTCAGTGAGAGACTCAGTAGGAAAAGTCATTTGCCACACAAGCCTGATGACCCAGTTTGCTTCCCAGAACCCATGTGTTCTAATTTGCTTTCTGTTGCTCTCATAAAACATTGACTAAAAACAGCTAGGGGAGGAAAAGGTTTATTTAGTGTATAGATTAGAGTCCATTATCAGGGGACGCCAAAACAGGGACCCAGGGAAGGAACCCAGAGGCAGGAACTAAAGCAGAGACCACAGAGGAATGATGCTCCCTGGCTTGATCCCATGGCTTCCTCAGCCTGCTTTCTTATACACCCAGGACCACCTGCCCAAGGGTGTCAATGCTCATCTTGTGCTATACCCTCCCACATCAACCATCAGTCAGGACACTTGCCCACAGGCCAATCTGGTGGATGCAAATTCCTCAACTGAGATTCTCTCATGCCACATTATGTCTAGGTTTGTGTCATGTTGGCAAAAGCCAGCCAGGGCATTATGTAAGAGTAGGAGAGAACAAACTCCACAAAGCTGTCCTCTGAGCCCAGAACATATGCGCAACATACACGATGATGATGATGATGATGATGGCGGTGGTGGTGGTGATAAAAGTAATGAATAAAATGAGGCCTATGTGTGAGTTCCGTAAGGTTGGCTGTGGGAAGTGGGTGTGTCAGTTACATCAGTTGAGTCCCTGGTTGAGGGTGATGGGGAAGGAGATGAGCAGGCAGTTGGCAAGGAGCTAAGAACAAGAACAAGGGATGCCTTGAAGACTTGTCCTGAGACACTTTTTCCTCCACTCCAGAAAGAGAGAGCACCAAGTTCTTTTCTGTTCTGAACTTTCATTAAATTGTTGCTCCAGGGAAAATTGGTAGTGAAATTCCCGTTTGTTAGGAGTCTTTGGTTGTAAGATGGGGTCTAGCACCAAGTGGTTTAAACGTATGGACAAATAGCCACAGAACAAATGAACAGAAAAGCCTGCCTTCTATACATGAAGACCTAGTGTACAGGTAAGTTTTAGGTACAGTGGATCCAGGGGTTCCCTCTATGATGGTGGGCGTGGTCTTCCAGAACACGTGGATCTACTCACGTAACAGATGTCTTTGGGGTGACCCCTGCTGACGAAAGGGAAGTGGCCACTCTGGCTTCAGTGGCCTCCTTTCATGTTCTCAGTCTGATTTGGTCTGTGACTTCTGCCTCAATTTCTGTGCTCAAGAAGATGGGAAAAATGGATGGGATGAAAGTCACCTGCTAGGGAGAGTTAGGAAAGAGGCGTATGTGGTCGGTGAAGGCCTCTCTCTCTGGAATGTTCAATGGGACATTTGAGGCAGTTGTTGCCTGCAGCCTGCTCTATCTGAGGCTCTGCTCTTGCCTTCCAGCCCTTCTTCCTGGCTCTCAGGGACTCCTCCAGGATGAGGTGCTCCCATCACATCTCTCCACAGTGCTCCCACTCCCTGGCCTTCCACTCTTACGTAGGTGTTTGCTGTCACTTGCCTTGGTCAGTCCTCAGATCCTGGCTCAGGTTTGTCACCACAAAAAGGTACTGCTCTGAAGTCCTGGTTCCCTTGGTATTAACATCGCAGGCTGGATAACTTGTGAACAGAAGTTTCTCAGGAGGCTGAGAAGTCCATTGTGCAAGGGTTCAGAAAGCCAGAACTAGACAGAAAGACAGCTGGACCAAAGCCAGGAAGCCACTCCTGTTAGAACAGCATGCTTCATTCATGGAATCCGCCAGGATGGACGATCTCACTGCCTCATCATCTCACCTTGATGTCTTCCTGAGTTATGTGAAGTCTCCAGTGTCTGGAAGACACTTGGAATAGACCCAATCTACCTGGAGGAATCCACACATAGCTTCTGGAACTCATAGTCTGGGTTGTAAGTAGGACTCTCCCATCTGTTAGAGATAGGGCCCCAAGTAAAATATTGTACCCTCTCATTTATTATCCCCACATCCACATAAAAGCCTCTCCTCTGGATAGCACTGGACGATGGCCCCTCTGGAGCACAAGGGATGTCAGCTGTGGGGGAGGCTGCGGGCCGTGGAGGGATGCCTGCTGCCTGTGAGGGGGATGTCCACTGGCTGTGTTGAGGCTGGGGGCCGTGGAGGGATGCCTGCTGCCTGTGAGGGGGATGTCCACTGGCTGTGGGGGTCAGTCAGAAGGTTAGGTTTTAGGGATCCTGCAGGGTATGGGGGGATGCAGGCTGCGGGGGTGCCTGTAGGCTGAGGGACCATTTCAACATAAGCCTATGTTTCCTGAGCCAAGCAGGTTATGGTGCCCTCCAGGGTGTGTAAGCAAGGTGCTGAACGCAGTGATTGCAGACAGCTGATCAATTAGCTGCGAGTCAATCCTGATTGTCAATCTGCATATTCAACTAGGAGCATTAATTATGCACATTTATGCATTCTGCAGCTTTAACCCCAGACCTGCCAGAGAGGTTGGAGGGTGGGGCTAAATACCACAGCAGTCAATGGGCAATGTGCTTGGGAGTACTGCCTTCCATCAGCCAGTGAGTCAGTACAGAGCTAAATTTCTGATTTAAATCTGGAGTTGCAAGGTGGAGGCAGGTGCCAGTTATCCAGCCTGTCTGCATGACTTACATGATGCTAAGAGTGACTGTGTTAACATGTAGTCCGTGGTCAGGGTGGCCACATGACTTCACAGCCAAACTATACATGTCTTCGGTCATCCCAGCATGCTCCTAGACATGTCCTGCTCATCCCTTCAGCCATTCTCTTTTTGTGTCCCCAAGGACTAGACCTCTATGGTTTCCTGTGCTGGGCTCCACTGTGCACCCATGTCATCAAGTGTTTCACTTGTACTGTGCCTCAGGAGTGTCCCAAATTCTTATGATCTAGGGGCACAGAGCGATGAATTAAGATGCTTGTCGGTGGGAGTGACATGTCATGGGACAATGGTTTCTGTCATGATGAGCAAATGAAAGCCCAGAGATGGCAAGGGACTTACACTAGCCTGCCCAGCAATCCAGGGAAGACTGAATACTAAAGGCACCGACAAATTCTGCAAGGAAACAAACCATTTTACCTGCAAGGAGGGCAGCCTCCTTAAATCTGTTTGACCACAGGACCTGCTTGTGATTGTAGTGCCTAAGATCCATTATATATTAGGGCATCAGATGAGCCTATGTCCCCAAGTAGACCCAAACTGGAAATGACAAAAATTGTGCTAACTATAAAATGGCTAACGAAATTCTAGGGTGTTCACACAACAGGAAATCATACAGGAGTGAAAATCCCAGCCCCATAGGACCTGCGTTCTGTCCCCAACACACACTTCAAGAACAGGTCATGCTGGTACATGTCTGTTATCACAGCATTGGATAATCAGAGACGAGGGGATCCTTTGGTTTGCTGGCCAGCTATTTTAGCCAAATAGGTGACTTTAGGCTCACTGAAAGACCTCGTGGGAGACTGATTGAGACACCCAAAGTTCATTTCTGATATTACCCATGTGCACACAAGAGAAAGCTAGACATCAATGGACCAGCATCACATTGCTGTTCCAGTTACATAAAACCCAACATTGCTGTTTTAGGTCATGAAATGTCACAGGGTATGCTGTGAGAAAGGGGAGCTATGAACCCATTTGCTTGTCAATCATTAGGTCATGGACATTTGTGGTTTTTTTGCACTTACTGTATTTAGTGCACACACTGCATGTTGGCCTTTCAATCAAAGGTGCAGCAGGAGTAGCAGGTGCCTTAATATCACAATGGAGGTGTGTTGGGGAGGTATTTTTTAATGGTTAAAAAGGGGAAACACACGCTACAAGAGTGGGAGGTCCAACGTCCTACTCGTCTGGCAGACACCGTGTGGAGAGAGTGGGCACCTGTGTCCTCCCGGTTTTGCTACCTGGACCCCAGGTAGCCACACCCTAACTAGATGTGATTGGTTGATAGTTTCCCCATCAGAGATGAGAAGACTCTGCAGCTCAGGGCATAGCAACAGTATACTCCATGGCATAGCAACAGTGTACTCCATGGCATAGCAACAGTGTAGCCCAGGGCATAGCAACACTGAAGACCAGGGCACAGCAACACTGCAGACCAGGCAACACTGCAATAGCTCAAGGCATAGAAACACCGCAGACCAGGGCACAGCAACACTGCAGCCCAGGACATGCAACACTGAAGACTAGTGTCTCTTCTCACTCCAGCTCAGCAAAGTTATCTTGCACAAGCAGGCGAGAAGATGGGAATAAGCCACATTTGAATGGAAGGCTTCATAAAGCTAGACTGTGACAAGGGTGTGTGATTTTAAATTATTGCTACTCCAGAGGCTGAGGCAGGAGGATTGCTTTATCCCCATAGTTTTAGAATGTCCTGGGTAATACAGAAAGATTGTCTCAAAAACAAACAAACAAACAAACCCAAAATCACTATCAGTATAGTCCATAATACTCTATAAGCATGAGAATGAACTCACTGTGTGTGTTTGCCACACTGTTTGCTGTGTCCCAGCTTGACTTTTAACTCCAGTGCTAGAATTGCAGGTGTGAGCCACTATGCTTAACTTTATAGCTTTGACAGTTGCTTTAGGATGTGCCAGAACTTCGTATGGAAGCGTCAGTCTTGTCACCTGCAGAAGCCATGACTGCATCGTGAGGTGAGCCACTCTGCCACGGTCACTTACCAAGGTCTCCTGTGATGAAGTTCCCCTATCCCTGCCAGCACAGGCCTGCCCACTGCAGCTGAGGAGGGAAAGAAGTCGACACTGGCTTTGGCTCAGAGAGTAGGCAGCAGAGTGGCAGCAAGCTGAAGGTGGGAAGGTGACGGAGGTCACTCTTAGGCCCTGGGGTGGCGGAAGCAAAGGGCACCATGAGGCTTAGCTAGTGGCATACCATCCTGCATTCCCTTGCTGCAGGGACTTCTGGCTCTGCAGCAGCCACTCAGGGGCCTCTTGACCTCTGGTGTTCAGAGCAGCGAGCCAGCTGGGTCTCATGTGGCTAGCGGAGGAGGTTGTCCAAAGCTGGAGAACCCCAAAAAGGCAGCCAGTACCATCACGGGGATGGAGTGCCAAGGAGTGGTAAAGAGCTGGCCCTGGGAGCTGCCTGGCCCTGTGACCCACTTCTGGGGTCATTCCATGCAAGGTGGGCTTGGTAGCAGTGACCCCCATGTGGACAGAACCCTAGCTCTCCAGGCTCCAGCCCTCTGGCCTCCCCTCATGTTTTCTGTCTGGCCAACCATGCCTCACTGAGTTGGGGAACACAGGCCCCTTCAGAAGCACCTCCTACCCCCAGTCTGGGGACCAGCAGAGCCCTGACAGGCTCTGGAGGGAAACGGGTCCCAGGCCCAGCTGTGTAAATGTTTTCAGTTTTCCTGCTGAGCCTCAGGCTTGAGTCTGTGCCAAGACAAGCCTGGCTGCAGTTTTCTTTGGCAAAGCTAAGGCTTGGGAATGTCGGGGAACTTTCCAAGAGGGATGGTGTGTCTCAGGCCCTGGGGTGTCTGAGTGTGCTATGGCACCCCTGATTGTTGTATCCCTGTTAGATTCCTGAGCCAAGGCTGCTTGGTGGGAAGGGGCACTCTCCTAGTGACCCCTTCTTCCAAGGAGCAGTAGGGGGTGACTGGGGACTCCAGGCAGTTCCCCCAGTTGCCTTGGTGGGGTGGTGGTGGTGATGGCTATCAGTGTCCAGAGATGATGAGCTTGGAGAGGAGGGGTGGACCCTCATTGGAGCAAGACCAGGAGACACACCCATCTGACCACAGTGGGGTCCCTGCTTTGGCTTATCTCCTTTTGGCTGACTGTGACATGGAACTTTCTGCCTGAATCTCTTTCTGGGAAAGTCAGGAGGAAGGGCTCAAATGACAATGGCTACTTCCAGGGTCTGAACTGCCCAGGAGTGAGGCAACATGGAAGGGTGGGGACGGCAGCAGGCTGAGAGCTGGAGTCTTTGCTGGTTCAGCAAGCAAAGTGTCTTGGCTCTAGTTGACCTTGGCTCTAGGTAGATGTGATTCTGTTGTGGTTTTTGTATGTTTGCTTTTATTTTCAGTACTAGGGATTAGGGCCTGCTCTTGTAGGTGTGGATGGAGCTCCATACCCTCTTTTCCCTTTTACTCTTTTGAGACAGCGTCTCACTAAGTTGCCCGGGGCAGTAAGGGGTAAGAACTTTGACTGTCTGTGCCCTGGCTCAGGCTGATGTCAAAAGCCTCCACTTAGGGTGGTTGTTTCATTCCTTCCTTTGTTTATCCATTCACATGTTCAACAAGCCTTGGTTAAGTCTGACCATGCACTGGGTACCCTGCCTTATGCTCTGTTGGGCTTAGTGAGGGCATGGCTAAGTTGCTATTATTTTCTATTACCAACATGCATCCCCTTTCATTGTCCTGTGTCACACATGGCCAGGATAGGGTGGGGGCTGTAAAATCTTTGGTGGCCTGCCTTTGGGGTAGAGCCTAGATGCATGGGTTTCAGTGAGATGTTCTGGTCTCCTCCATGACAAGAGCAACGATTCTGAGGGGACCTGTAACATGGACTATAGCGGGACTGGCATGATAGTCCCGGTTCTTGAAGGTTCCCAGGCCAGTAGGTGGTGACATCCACGAAGCATTGGGAGGACGGGGTCAGAGTGAGGGTAGTACCCACCGAGTTCCCCCAGCAATGTGACTCTCCTCACAGCCTCCGCTAGGGAGTGGGAATTTGGCCTTCAAAATGGAGGAGGGTGCTGGTTGGGGCAGGGGAGGAATACAGGCTCTCGATGGGATGCCCCTGGTTACTTTCCTTGCTGCCAATTCTTACTACAAGGAGTCCATGGCAGGTCTGGGTGGCATCTATCCCCTTTGCACGCCAGGCACAAACCTGGCACCACTCTCCTATCATGGCAAAGGAGAAACTGAGTTAGGGGAGATGAAGTCACATGGCTGATGAGCACTGCAGCACAGGGTTAACCTTGTTTGAACCGCTTTGGGGTGTGAGCCCATGTGTCCTTACCTGCCCTGTCACCCTCATAGGTAGAAAAGTACCAGAGTGGGAGGGGCCTGTCCACAAGTCTACAGCTATGAGGGAAACTAAGGCTCCCTGCCCTCAGGATCTTTCCTCTTCAGGTCAGCCTGTGACCTGGAGAGGACCCTGAGCACCCTCTGCACCCTGTGCTCCCTGCCCCACACCAAGTTCAACCATCCTCTCCTCAGCAGGACATCACAGTGGGCTGAGGAGAAGGGTGCCCTCCAGGACAGTCCTGTGGCCTTGGCTAGCCTGCAGCGTGGGCACCACCTGGGGGCCTGTAAGGAGACTGGCAGAGCTGGGGAGGGGGGAAGGTTCTTCCCAGCATAATGAAGCGGGAGGAGACTGATAGAAATGCTAATTTCATTACCCATGTGCATAATTACAGTCTCCAAGCTGGCAGTTTGCTAGGCATTGACAAGAGGGACAGGGAAATTTACCTAACTTTTGAGAGATACGCGCAGTGTGATTAATTCACTCCAGGCCACAACACAAGACACCCACAGTCCCATCTCTCCAGGACAGGCCTCCCTGTCCACCATGGCTAGATTGGACAAAATGGAGCGTTGCCAAGATGGGATCACACAGGGTACAAAAAGGAAGCTTGGGCAACCTGGTGGTGGGAAGCCAGTCTAGAGGGCTGCTCGAGGGAGGCGGCAAGATGGTCTGGAAGGGCAATGGGCCAGTTGGTTGAGAGGGATGGCTGTGGTGGGGGCTGGATGGAGAAGGATGAAAAGGGCTTGGGGTGCCTGTTCTGATCTGCAGGATAACGGGGAGTGAGGCAAGCTCGGTGTGCTGGATACTGTGTTCCTCTGCCCAGACCACACTGCTTGGGGCTGTGAAGGGGAAGGCTTCTGAGCTCCATTTGGTGCCTGACCAAGGCTGGACACCCAGTGGGGGAGCCGAGGATCCAGGCACAGACACCCCACGCCCTCCTCCCCGCTCCTCTAAGATGGGGGCATTTGGAATCCAAGCTTCTGAGCCAGCAAGAGAGGCCTCCAGGGGCCCTGTGATGACAAAGCAGCTCTGGGCTTCCCACACCACACGGGGGAGGGGCTTTGCAGAGGGGTCTTCCCAATGAGGGGGTGGCTCGAAATTCTTAATGAGGCTGGTGGTGGTCACCCCTCCCCTACAACAAGACACCAGCTGCACAAACAGATCTGGAGGGGGAAACCAGGGGGATGCCATGTGGTAGGAGGGCAGCTGCTGGGCACAAACTCGTGTGTGTGTGTGTGTGTATACATGCATCTGTGTGTATATATGTGTTTGTTTAGAATATGTGTATAAGTGTGTGTATATGTATAGTGTATATGTGTGTGTGTGCATGTGTCTGTGTATATATATATATATATATGTGTTTGTGTAGAATGTATGTATGTGTGTGTATGTATAGTGTGTGTGTGTGTGTGTGCATACCCATTCATGCATGGAAACATGGATGTTGGGAGCATGCCTAAATAGACAAACCATCCAGTGTTGATTGATATGTTTGTTGCCAGAATGATTGTGTTACAGTCCATACAAGCCTGGGTGTGCACATGTGTGTATGCCAATAAGTGTCTGGAGGCTAATGTGCTCGTGAGGGAATGCAGGTATATGGCACAGGCCTACATGTGGGCCTTGAAGTATGGTGGGGCCAGATCACTGTGGGTGCAGCAGCCTGCAGACTATATAAGCCCTCATGAGGGAAAGTGAAGGGTATCTCACTTAGATGTGAGCTGGTGGCTGTCACTCAGAGGATTAGAAAATGTGCAGGGCTAGGTCCTGGGGATATACAGATCTGAGGTAGACCCTCCCAACTCTGTCACATCCTTTTTGTGACCTGAACCTATGGCTTTTCCTTCCTAAGACTGTTTCCTTTCTGCAATACCTGTAACATTGCATCCCTCAATGTGTAGGGTGGGGTGAGATGTCAAAAATAACAGGTGCAGGATACTGTGTCCAGTGCCTCGCATAGTGAACACATTCAATTTATAGACCTGTAAAAGCCCAGTTAGCTTTGAGGCTAGAACACATCAGACTAGGGGCTATCTGAGTCTGCCTGCTCATCCACCATCCATTTACCTACCCATCTGTCCATCTCTTCAACAAATGTGGGTTTTTGTTGTTGTTTTCCCTGGCTGTTTGAGACAGGGTTTCTCTGTGTAGCCCTGGCTGTCCTGGAACTCCCTCTATAGACCAGGCTGGCCTCAAAACTCAGAGATCTGCCTGCCTCTGCCTCCAGAGTACTGGGATTAAAAACATATACCACCACCACCTGGTTTCAACAAATATTATTTGGGAAAACGAGTACACCTCATGGTACAGCTAAGGTGGCCAGTAATGGAGAAAATCTGCCCCCATACCCTCTAGGCTCTGATATTCCAGAGGAAGAGCCTGAATCCTTGACAGGTGCAGCCTGGCCAGGGGCTGCAAGTGCCTAAGGGACCAGAGGAGGCCTCCGGAGGAACTGGTGTGAGGGGGATGAATGGGAGGCAAGCAGCAGCGAAGAGGAGGGAAGTGTTGTAGTCAGTGCGGCTACAGCACAAAGGCTCTGTGGCAGGCAGAAGCCTGACAGGCAGAAATTCCTGGGGTCTGGAGGGCAGAGTAGGTCCAGGGCCAGCGTGTGCCAGTCCTGTGGCCACACTTGACCTTTACTGTAACATTCCAGAAGCCATGGGAAGATGGAATGTCAATTTTTTGTAGGTTCATTTTGCAACCCTAAGCCTGATAAGGGCAACTTTGGCCTCAGGATCAGGGGCAGGCACATAGCTGACATTGACCAACCTGTCCTGGGGCCCTCGGAGAAGACTATGGTAGCCTAACCCTCTAGAGGCAGGAACCCAGTACCCCTCACCCCAGCCAGTGAGTTCATTTACATGATCCCAGTTTAATTCTTCCAGGGTATGTAAATGTATGCAAACCAGCATCCAGGAGAGGCAAAAATAGCAGGACGCATTAGCATGCCTCACAGGAACATTGTTTTATGCAAATGGTTGCTGGGCCTACTGAGTGGGTGGAAGGGGGCATCTTCCCATCTTCAAGAGGGCCAGCTTCCTGACCCACCCTGGACCCTGGCCAGCCCTGCCAGGAGGGAGGGGAGGCCACAGCTATGGGAACAGGGTGGGAAGACCCTGAAGGACTGGTGTCCCAGAGTCTGGTGAGGTCCCCAGGATGGTAGATCCCCAGTCCACTGCTACTCTGGCTAGCCTGGCCTCCACCCTACATCCATCCTTGCTCCCTGACCTCACTAGGCCTCCTCTGTGAGCATGTCCTCACATTCCTCCCTCTGGTTGCCTTCCCGTGCTGGCTCCTCTGAGATCAGACACTCTCCTCCCACCCCTGAAAACCTGCGTGGTGTATCCTGGGCATAGGCTCTGCCTTTTCCAGGCCCCACCCTTGCCTCTCCACTCCTCAGCCCTCCTGCCTCTGTGCCCCTGAGTGTCACATCAGTGTCTGTCTGGCTCTGTGATTCCCTGTCACTTCCCACCTTCTCTTGTCTGTATCGCTCTCCCCGCCTTGCTTTGTATCTAATTGTTCCTGTCTCTTTCTCTTCCTCTGTTTTTTTCTCTCTGTTTCTATCTCTATTTCTGTCTCTTTGTCTGTGTCTTTCTCTGTCTCTCTGATGCTTCCTTCTGTCTCTAACTCTGTCTTTCTGTTTCCGCCTGCACACCCCTCTCCCCCTGATTCCTCATCTCTTGTTCTTTGTACCTAACTCTGCTCTTTCTATATTTCCCTCTCCCTCCCTGAAGAACCCCCAGAAGTTCTCCTCCTTGCTTATGATATCACCAGGGCCACTGGGGAGAGACTCAGGGGTACCCTTATACCCCTCGTTCTGGTGGTACCCAGACCCTGGATGCCAGCCACATCAGGAGGTCTGAGGGCCTAAGGAGCCCTTTGAAGCCAGAGGCCCTGCCTGCTGGGAGTTGCTGGGGCTGCGTAAAAGCCAGGAACCGAGACTGGGTGATCTCCACTGAGGAAGGGCTGCCTCTCTGCATCAGTTTCCATTGTTGGTATGTGGTACTGCTGTGGTTCAAGCCAGAACTTGCTATGACTCAGCAACACTGCTTGCAAGTAGATGTTGACCATCTTGCCTGTGTTGGTTAGCCTAGCTTCCCCATCTGAAGAACAGTTGTTCTGCCATCAGGTCCCAGGGTGGCTCTGCCATCGGGTCACAGGGTAGTTCTGCAAACTGTCTTTTTCTCTTCCTTTTCTGACTGACAGTGGGGGCTTGGTGTCTCTGTGCCTCAGTTTCTCCATTTGTGATACAGTTGGCAAAAATTCTGTTCTGAGGTTTTCTGGCCAAGCTGAACTGGACAGGGGTCCCCTTAGGTGACAGATGGTAAGTGTCGGCTCCACAGTGCCACCAAGTGGCCATGCAGGTCACCATGGGGCAACCTTGGGTCTGTTTCTGACCCGTGCTAGGCTCTGCAGGAGCCCCCAGGCCCATTATGCAAATTCCATGAAGGTGACTATAGGAGGGTCCACCCAGGGGCCCCTAGCTATGCAGAGGCAAGTCTAGACTTCAGGGGCTAGACCTGCTTTTTAAATGCTGGGCAACATCAGGGTGATGTACTCCCCTCTCTGAGCCATGCTTTCTTCATCACACTAGACTGCTGTAGAGGATCCCTAAAGTAAGAAAGGGCTAATCCAGGGCTGCCTCCCCTTGGCAGTTTGCCATTTTACTCGCACCTACTGTATAGTATCCATGTAGGACAAACAATGACAGCTGTAGCAACAGCTTAGCTCACAGTGCAGTGAGGAAGTCCCACACAGTGCAGTGAGGAAGTCCCGCACAGTGCAGTGAGGAAGTTCTGCACAGTGGAGTGAGGAAGTCCGGCACAGTGTCAGCAGAGCACACATGAGATCAAAAGGATGAGAAGGGGCTGCCAACCAGGGATGGCAGCCTAGAGGAGGCAGAGTTTAAGCAGAGGTCCAAAGGAACAGCACTAGTTGGCAGGGGGGAAAGACTTGTGCAAAGATCCTGAGAGAGGAAGACCATGGCTGATTGAAACTTGGAAGGAGACCAAGAGTAACCTTCAATCCCATGACCCTCTCTAAACCAGACTCCATTTCTCTCCTGGATGTTAAGCCTCTGAGAAAATCGCCAGGAAGGTTTAAAGAGAAACAAAACCCTTTTCTGGCTTTCTCTAGGACCATCTATCTATGCGGTACTTGGAGACAGGACTAGCATAGGTCTTTATTTCAACAGATGGATTTGGGTGTCCCTCACAAGCCACCTGGGGTTCAGTCACCTGGGAGTTCCCGGGGGTGCACTATAGTACACTCTTTAAAGTGACCACAATGGGACCCTTTTCCTGGCCCTGGCAAGCCTGGCCCACCTAGCTCTGGGATTTGAGGCACAGCCTGGTGAGACCTCACCCGATGGATCGGCAATGTCTGGCCTGAAAACAGGCAGAGGTTCTGAGAACCCATTGTACCCATTTATCCTCCACCACCCATCCACCCATCCATCCATCCATCCATCCATCCATCCATCCATCCATCCATCCACCCACCCACCCATCCATCCATCCATCCATCCATCCATCCACCCATCCATCCATCCACCCATCCATCCATCCATCCATCCATCCATCCATCCA
>PVIU01017958.1:0-40341 GCA_004026605.1 Ondatra zibethicus
CACAAAATTGGAAAATGTAAAAGAAATGGACAGTTTTTTAGATAAATACCACATACCGAAATTAAATCAAGACCAGGTGAACAATTTAAATAGACCTATAAGTCGCGAGGAAATAGAAGCTGTCATCAAAAACCTCCCAACCAAAAAAAGCCCAGGACCAGATGGTTTTAATGCAGAATTCTACCAGAACTTCCAAGAACAACTTATTTTTTTATATGAGCAGCATTACATAGAATGGTTAAGTATAAATATATGCTGGAACCAGTTTCCTTCTGTAGATGGTACTATTTAGCTCATTTCCCAGTGTACTTTTGACTTTATTCTAACATTCTGGGTTTGGTCCTTGTGACTGCTTTCCACAATTCTCTCATCTTGGCTTGGCTCAGTAAAGAAGAGGTTCCAGGGATATGAATTTAATGGCCCATTTTTCTCATGCATTACACACATAAATTCTGAAATGAATATGTGTATGTTAAATTACCTCACAGATTTATAATATGCTTATGATGGTAAGTTTAATTATATAGTAAAAACAAATATAGGACAATTCAATCAGAAAGAGAAATAATTTAGTAAAAAATACAAAAAGTCTTAAAATGTTAGTGTGTGCACATATTTTTGATAAAATTATATGGGGTGTTTATTTTAAAAAGATATTATTCACTTTGGTTCTAGAAGTAGAATGAATATATGAATCAATATAAAAAGATTTTATAATATAATATAATATAAAAAGGAAAAAATATTTGCATTTTAAATGCCTGATGAAGATCTCAAATTGTCAAGTTTCAATAAAAATATAACAAACACATTCATGATAAATATGATGTCTCAAACCTTCCAAGATTTTCTGAGCTTTCCAACAGTGTGCTATGGACAAATGTTTTATAGCCATTGGTTGCATTCCTTTATTATCTCTGATAAAATTAAATCTAGAAAACGTTCTTTCAGAATAGTTGATATATCTTATTCTATTAATTTATGTTGTATTTTGTTTTTGAAGTATTTAGTATGTCACTGTCTATATTTCTCATGTCTGGCTTACAATGCGAGGAACAGATATAATTGATACTTTCCTTAAAATTTTAGTCACACTAGTCCTATATAATGAACAAATTGTCACTGTTCATTTTCTGCTTCTATGACAGAATACTACAAAGAAGATAATTTAGAACCAATTAAAATTCATCTGTGGCCATCTGATGGCTCAGTTTGTAAATTGTATCCTTTACAAGAATGATGTCCTGAGTTTGAGCTTGAGAGACCATGTTTAAAAAGTGAATTTTATGGTACATGCTAGTAACTGAAGGGCTGGAGGACCAGAGGCAGGCATAACACTGCAGTTTCCTGGGGCAAATAGGTTAGCCTGCTTGGCAAGTTATAAATCAAAGAAACAAGGAGTTGGTTCTTTGAGAAACTAAACAAGATTCATAAACACTTATCAAAATTAGTTAAATGACACAGAGAAATAATAGTTTTTTCAAATTGTTTATCTGGTCTTGATTTAATTTTGTTTTGTGGTACCTATCAAAAAATTTTCCATTTCTGTTAGATTTTCCAATTTTGTGACATAGTGTTTTTTTTTTGAAAGATGACCTGATGAGTCTCTGGATTTTGGATATTGCTTCTCTGACTTTTGGTTGGTTCGGTAAGGATTTGCCTGTCTTGTTGATTTTCTCAAACAACCAACTCTTTATTTCATTGATTTTTTTTGTACTGTTCTCTTTGTTTCTATTTAATTGATTTCATTCTTGAGTTTGACTATTTCCCACCATCTACTCCTCCTGGATGAGTTTTCTTCATTTTTTTTCTATAGCATTCAGGTGTGCTATTAAGTAACTAGTGTGAATTTCTCCGAATTCTTTATGTAGGCACTTAGTATTATGAACTTTCCACTTAGCACTCCTTCCAATGTGTCCTATAAGTTTGGGTATGTTGTGCATTCATTTTCAGTGAATTCTAGAAAGTCTTTGATTTCTTTCTTTATTTCTTCTTTGACCCATTGGTAATTCAGTTGAAAGTTGTTCAGTTTCTATTACTTTATAGACTATCTGCAGTCTGTGTTGTTGTTGAATTTTAACTTTATTCCATGGTGATCCAAAAATTCTTCTAGAGAACTCTTACAACTGATGAATGCCTTCAGTAATGTGGCAGGATATAAGATTAACACGAGAAAAATCAATAGCCCTCCTAAATACAAATAATAAGTGGGCTGGGAAACCAATGATAGAAACAACAGCCTTTATAATAGCCACAAATGGTATAACACATCTTGGGGAAAGATATTTTACGTCTCACCAAACAAGTGAAAAACCTGGATGGCAAGAACTTTAAGTCTTTAAAGAAAGAAATTGAAGAAAATATCGGAAAATGGAAAGACATCCCATGCTCATGAATAGTTAGGGTCAACATAGTAAAAATGATTTTATTAACAAAAGCAAATCTATAGTTTTAATGCAATCAAAATCCCAACACAGACTTCAAAATGGCAGTATTCAACTTCATATGGAAAAACAAACCAAAAAAAGAAACCAAAACAAAACAAAGAATAGCTTAAAAATCCTGTACAATAAAGAAACATTCTGAGGCATCACCATCCCTGACTTCAAGCTCTAGTACAGAGCAATAGTAATATAAATAGCTCGGTATTGGCATGTGGGTCAATGAAATCAAATCAAAGACCCTGACGTAAATCCACGCACCTAAGAACACATGATTTTTGACAAAGAAGCGAAAATTTATACAACATAAAAAGAAAGTATCTTCAATAAATGGTGCTGACATAACTGAATGTTGACTTGTAGAAGAATGCAAATAGATTCATGTCTATCACCAGGAAAAAATACAAGGCCTGGATCTAAGACCACAACGTGAATCAAGTTACACTGAACCCAATAGGAAAGAAAAAGGGAAGTGGCTCAGGAAGCTACTTCCTTAATAGAGTACCAGTACCACAGACACTGAGATTGACAATTAATAAATCAGACCTCACGAAACTAAAAAGTTTTTGTAAGGCATAGGGCATGGTCAGTAAGACAAAATGGCAGCCAACAGAATGGAAAAGATCTTCACTAACCCTACATCTGACAGAGGGATGACCTCCAAAATTTATAATGAAATCAAGAAATTAGACATCAAATTACCAAATAATCCAGTTACAAAATGTGGTACAGATCTAAGCAGAGAATTCTCAACAGAAGAAACTCAAATAGCTGAAAGACAATTAAGGAATTGCTCAACATTCTTTGCCATCAGAGAAATGCAAAAAAAAAAAAACGACTCTGAGAAACTCTGCTACGCTTGTCAGTATGACTAAGATCCAGAAAAATGATGTTGGAGAGGATGTAGAGTAAGGTGAATACTTCCCCACTGCTGATGTAAGTGCAAACTTGGACAGTTCCTTTGGATATCAATAAGGCGGTGTCTCAGAAAATTGGGACTCAATCTACCTTAAAACCCAGTTATACAACTCTTGGGCAGATACCCAAAGGAAACTCAATCATACCAAAAGGACACTTGTTCTACAATGTTTATAACAGCATTATTCATAATAGCCAGAACCTGGAAACAATCTAGATGCCCTTCACCAAAGAATAGATAAGGAAAATGCCTTGTATTTACACAATGGAGTATCACTCACCTTTAAAAAAGCAAGCTCGTGAAATTTGCAGACAAATGGAAAGAACTAGAAAAAAAGTCATTCTGAGTGAGGTTAACCCAGACTCAGAAAGACAAACACAGTATGTACTTGTTTGTGCTCATTCATAAGTGGGTATTAGGGATAAAATATAGATAACCAATCTACAATTTACAGCCCCAGAGATGGTAGACAAGAAGGAGCTCTCAAAGGGAAATGCTTGGGTTGCCCTGGGAAGGAAAATAGACGAGATCTCCTGGGAAACCTGTGGCTGGGGGAGGGGGAGTAGATGGATGGGAACTTGAGGGAGTGGGTTGGACAGGCAGGTTGGAGGTAGAAGAGAGGGGGAGAGTAACTAAAGTGATATCTTGATTGGAGGTCATTTTGAGGTTAGATAGAACCTGGCCCCAGGGAATTTCCAAGGAATAAGAAGGATAACTGCAGCCAGGACTCCTACGATAGTGAAGAGAGTTCCTAAAACTGGCCATTTACTATAATCAGATTGGTGACTACCCTAATTATCATCAGAGATACTCTATCCAGTAACTTGTAAGCAGATGCAGAGATCCACAGTCAAACACTGGGCTCAGGTTCAGGAGTCTTGCTGAAGAAAGGGAAGGGATATTGAATGAGCCAGGAGGGTAATGAGGTGGAACCCATGGAGACAACTCACCTGAACTCATGCTATCGCATGGATTCAGAACCAACAATTAGGGAAGAGAGAAGGGAAACTGTTGTTGGTATGTAAAATAAATGGAAAAAAAGGTTATTTAAATAAAAGAAAGAAAACACAGAGAAAGTACCAATTATCACTTCTAATGCCTGTGCTGGCAGAACTCTATTTAGAAAGTTCAATTCTATCCTGTTCATCAGTAGTTTGTCTATTTTTATGACAATATCATGCTATTTTGCTACTAGGTCCATGTAATATAACTTGAAATCAGAAACTACTTCCTGGGATGTCTTTATTGCTCAGGATAAATTTTTCTATTCTGAATCTTTTGGGGTTTTATTTATACTTTGGATTTCTTTCAGTTTCTGTGAATAATTGCATTTAATTTTGGAGGGAGAATTCTCTTGGAATCTGTAGAACACATTTGGTAAGATAACCAGTTGTGCAATATTAATCAAATCAGTTCCAGAATATGGAGACGTTTTTTAAGTTCTGGTGTCTTACTCAATTTATTTCTCTAGTCTTTTTCCTATTTTTACTGTACAAGACCCTTGTTTTCTTAATTACTTTTATTCCAGGGTTTTATTTAATTTTATTATTTTATTTTGAGGGTATTTGTGAATGAAATTATTTTTATTATTTCTAGGCATATTTGTTATTACTTATATGGGAAGCTACCAATTTTTACATTACTTTTTACCTCTTGTTACTTTTATGAACATGTTTAACAGCTGTAGGAGTTTTTGGTAGAGTCTTTAGGATTATTATACATAGAATCATTTACTCTTCAAATAAAGATAATTTGAATTATTCCTTTTCTATTTGTATACACTTGATCTTTTCCAGCCTTATTGTTCTAGCTAAGACTAAAGATACTATATTGAGCAGGAGATGGGAATAAAAACATCCTTGTTATGTTTCTGACTTTACTTGAAATGTTTCAAGTTTTTCTACATTTCACCTTTGTATCACATTTGTATACTTTCTTTATTGTTTTAAGATACATCTTTTATTGTACTTGTGTCTCCAGGACTTTTGCCATTAAAGGTATATTGGATTTCCCCAATATCATTCTACTTTTAATGAGATAAGTATGTGGTTTCTGTTCCTGATATCTATATGTTGTGTATTGTGTTTATTTATTGATATTTGTGGAACCACCCCATAACTCTGGAATGAAGCCACCTTCATCATGGTGGATGCTCCTTATCATGAGTTCTTAAATTCAGTTTCATAATAAATATTTTATTGAGAATTATTGCATCTATATTCACCAGGAAGTTTAGGCAATAATTTTCTTTTTGTGTATTTTGTCTCCAACTAATATAATTATCATTCAATATTGGTCAAGTAAATAAAGTTGACTAATTCTTTCTTCTGTGCGTTTTTGAAATAGTGAGAAATTTTGGTTTTAGTTATTTTTTTAAAGGTCTGTTAAAATTCTGTGATAATGATCTTGTCTTTGACTTATTTGTTGAGAGGTTTGTTATTACAGTTTCAACCTTCTTTTTTGTGATGAACCTGTTTACATTTTTGTTTCTTCTTGGTTTTAGATTGGCATGTCATAGGTATTTAAAAAAATCACTCATTTTTTTTTAAGTTTAGTTTGGTGGATAAAGAATGTAGTGGTTTGAAGAGAATGCATCTGATAGGCTCATATGTTTACATGCTTAGTCCCAAGTTGATTAACTATTTGGAAAGAATTAGGAAGTGTGGTTATGTTGAAGGAGGTATGTCACGGACAACAGGTTTTGGGATTTCAAAAGCCCATGTCAGGTCCAGTCTCTCTGTCTCTGTCTCTGCCTCTGTCTGTCTGTCTTTCTGTCTCCACCTGCTGCCAGTGGATCAGGACACACAGAGCTCAGCTACTACTCTGGTGCCATGCCTGGCTACTTCTGTCACTGCAAGCAGACCTCCAGCTAAATCCTTTCTTTTATAAGAGTAGCTTTGGTTGTGCTGGCTCTTAATAGCAATAGAACAGTAACTAAGACAAAGGCTTTTGAAGTACATCTTTGGATTTCATTGGGATCTGTTTAATGTCTTCTATATTTTTATTTTTGTTAGTTTGTATATTCTTTCTTTCACTTGATTAATTTGTCAAATGTTTATTAATAATATTAATCTTATGAAATAATAAACTATTCATTTTATTGATTCTTTGTATTTATATTTCATTAATTTCTGCTTTGATCTTGATTATTTCTGTGTTGGGTTATTGTTTTGGTCTTGTTTTCCCAAAGTCTTAGATTCGATTTTAGGTTGTTTACATGCTTTTATTCCCCTGACTTTTTGATAAAGGAACTTGATGTTTCAACCTGTTCTGTACCCACTTTTCCCTCTCCTCCTCTAAAGAAAGAGAAACTTAGCCATATTCAAGAGTCAGGTAAACAGAACACTAAATAGACAGAAATATAAAATAAATTTAGTGTTTTGTAATTTTTCTTCAGTGGTTTTGATTCAAATATTTTCTGTGCCTTCTTCTGCTATACATATTATTCATAGTTTTTGTGTTTTGCAGTGTTACAAAACTCCTGACCATTCCATTTACTTCTTTTGTTTGTCTAGTTTTATTATTTAACTGAGTGATTCAGTTCCTCTACATTTTTATCTTGCCCTAATATCCTTTATTCCACTCGTAACATTCTAAATTGGCTTTACATTGAGATTTTTATATCTTTCAGTGAGTTTTTATTCAAGGTATTTTTAGTTTCAGTTCCCTCAGAATTTACTATTTTGAATTCATTTTCTTGTGTGTCATATAATTGGTTTTCCTCAGGGAACTTCATTATAGGAGTTCCTCATTTTTGGAAGAAACATATTTTCTTTTTCCGTGTGTGTGTGTGTGTCCTATGTTTTTGTGACAGCACATGGGATTCTGAAGTTCAGCCTTTTGCAGAGTCTTTGGTTTGTCCCACCTTTGTCAGGTAGAATTTTAAATTTCTATTTTCTGTTACTCCATATTTTAAGGTTTTGGATCTGTTCAGTTGTGCTTGTTCAGTCTTGAGGCATGTACTTGTTAGTCTATATAATCTTTACACAAACTTAGGCATACCTGGGAAGAGGTAATTTCAATTGAAGAATTGTGTCCACCAAATTGACCCACCATAATGTCTGTGAAATATTTTCCTGATTTGTATTAATATAGAAAGACCCAGCCAGGTATAGGCGTATGATCCCTAAGCAGGTATACCTAGGCTATACAGGAAAGGTAGCTGAACATGAGCCTGAATGTGAGTTTTGGAGTCAGCTACTAAGCAGTATTCTTCAATGGTTTCTGCTTCAATTGTTTGCCTTTGGTTCCTGACTTGGTTATCCACAATGATGGATTGTAGTTTGTAAAATAAGTAAGTCCATTTCATCCCAACTTGCTTATGGTAATGGTGCTTAACACAGCAATAGAAAAACAAACTAGAAAAAGACCACTCAGTGTTGATGTGTGAATAGGTTTTCAAAAGTCACCACCACTGAGGTAAGCTATAGACAAGTTTATGAGACAGGAACAAATCCTCAGAGAGCTAGTAGATTGTTGGCCATAATTTCTCAAAACTGTGTGGAAGATATTCATGGATTTCTGGACTCCTTGAGTGTTGGCAGTTCAGCTTTTTGAAAGGCACAGAACTCTGTGTTCTGCAGGTGACTGCATCTTAGGGTCATGGTCACGGTGTTGACTCAATTTAAGAATGTATTAATTTATGTTAATATGTTTAATTCTAAAATTGTCCTAAGTTCACTAAAAGTAATTAATTTTGTCTTATTGTCTATCTTCTCTTGCTTTTATTTACATGTTTACTCCAAAGCTAAGTACTTAGGTTATTTGTTTTTCTCTTATATTTACTTTCTCACAAAATATTTGACATTTTTTTCTAAAAATTTGAACTATGTCACAAATTATCTCCATGTTATATTCGGTTTAGCACAATTTGAAAAGTCTATAACATATACAAACATCTTATTCAGTAAATATTTAGAAATATACTTTCTCACTTATATTTTTATTTCCTTTTTTGTTTCTTTGTTTTGTTTTGAATTTTTCAAGACAGGGTTTCTTGGTAGCTTTGAAGCCTGTTTTGGAACTAGCTCTTGTAGACCAGGCTGGCCTTGAACTCACAGAGATTCCCCTGCCTCTGCCTCCCAAGTGCTGGGATTAAAGTCATGCACCACCACTGCCCAGCTATATTTTCATTTCTTATACTATTTACAAACAAAGTTTTTGCTATTTTCTTGCTTTAGTATCTATTTCATCAAAGTTATAAATTATACCAGCAAAATACTGCCACAGTGGTGAGAGCACTGTGGCTGCCTTCACAGGTAGCTATTTCTAAATTTTGTTTATGAACAGAACTGGAATTTCAGTCAATGCCAATGTTCCTACTCTAGCAGTTAAAACTTTAGTTTGACTTAGTTGTGCAAGGCAAACTTGTTAAGTAAAAATTATAAGAAAAGGGCGGCTCTACCGGCACAAGAAATTCAATTAGGTCAAACCAAACCAAATCAGAATGCCCAACGCTTTATTAAGAATGGCGCTTTCAGGTGGCCAAGAGCATGGCGGGGAGACAGGACAGCAGGGAGCACATGCAGACAGGAAAACCAGGTGTTTCTTCTCTAGGAGGCCACTTAAATACCCGGTGGGAGTGGTTCTGTCCCTCTCCAGGGAGGGGTCAGGACCTGGCATGCTGGGATTTGGAGTCCAGATCAAAGCAACTCCCAAGACAGAGCCGGGGCTATGCTCCCAACTTAACAAAGCTCATTTTGCTTTATTCGTCCTTGCTTTTACATATGTTCTGTTCTTGCTATTGCAGGTGTTTATGAGACCAAGTTATGCCCAATGAGTTGCAAATACAGATACCCTGAGGTTTAGTTGAAAATAATATTTTCTTATGTACAAAAGGGTAGTAGGTGAGGATAGCTCTTTCTTTCCCTTCATCCTCCTATTGATTGAAATCCTCTGAGTTTGTGGTGGCTGAAGCAGTGAGTCATTTGATAATTTACAAAAGGAAGAAATTTGTAAAAATAATGTAGTATTATCATATACTATCAGTATAACCTGTATAATTAAATTTTATTTTGCCTAATGGGTGCATAGAATAAAGCCTATGTGTGTCAACACTAATAGATTCTTGTTCTCACATTATGAAATTCTGACCAGATATATTCAACTTTGAATTGTTTCTTTTTCTCTTATTTCTCATCATGTTTTCCAGAACGAAGATAACATGACCATGTCTAAAGCAATCCTTCTCTATTGCACAGCCAGCTTATAATGGAAGCTATTAAAATATCCTGGCATCATGGAAGCATGTGCTTTATCTAATTCTGTTAACTGCTGCTCCAACCATGGAAATTTTGTCGGAATACTTATACAACTAAGAGTAAAACTTACATGTTGATCAGCCATTTTTATTAGCCTTGGCTCCCTGTGTTTTACATACCAAGCTAATCTTAAGTAACACTGATTGGGACTCAGAATGCTGATTGCAGTCAGCTACATAATGAAAAGAGGAACTGCTTCAGTGGTAAAGGAAATGAAAGTCTTTTGTTCTTTCTGTTGCTTTCTGTTCTTTCTGTTGTTGTTATGTATGAGAAAATGCCCATGTTCCAAAATAAAATTTTCACAGGTAGATTCACAAACATGTACAATTAGCATTATTTTTTAGACCAAGTTCTTTCTGTGAGGAAAAAGAAACAATACTGACAGTGTATTAGAACTTATTATGCTGCCATACATGTTGAAGTAAAATATACTTGAAAACACCAACCCTTAGTACCGAAGCAGATGTGCAGAGGCAAAGATTTTTTTTTTTTTAAGGAAATAGCCTTCTAAGCTGAGTATGGTCATACATGTGGATGATCCCAGTCCTGGGGGAGGCTGAGCAAGTGCTATAAGCTAAGAATTAAGCATGTAGGAAGACATGAAAGGTGAGCCTCAAACTGCTAGAACTGGCTTTACTTAATACCAGAGAGGTGGCATTTCTAGCTGTGACCATGCAAGCGTGAGGCCACAGGACTCAATGATGACAACTCAAGAGAAGGGAGATGGCCTGCTTCAAGGTGGGCTTTTCGTAGATAAGGCTAAAGAATGGGAAAGAAGGATCCATCAGGTCAACTGTTTTCCTTAGACAACTACTGGGGCCATTGTGTCTTTGTATCCAAGGGGTGTCTGAGATAAGGGTCAGCTGCTTTTCTTCTGGAATCCACAAAACCTGGCTTCAGCCATCTTTGTGCTCAGTTTCAGGGTCTTAGTTGTTTGACAGGAGTTTATACATTTTAGATGTACAGAAAGTGAGTTTAGGCCTGAGATGTATAGTAATATAACCTCATGGGATAGAGATGGGGAGGGAAAGAGGGAGGGAGGGAGGGAGGGAGGGAAGGAAGGAGGGAGGGAGGGAGGGAAGGAGGGAGGGAGGGAAGGAGGGAGGGAGGGAAGAATTCTTCTTAGAAGATAGAATTGAAATCTAATTATCTCAAACACACTGGCAAACTCACACACTGGTCATCTAACAGTGAAACAACTTGAGCTGGGACTGAAAATTACCAAGTCACTGATGTCTGTGGATTGGAGAATCAACAAAATGAGGTGTAAAAATGCCTCATATTAGAGCTGAAGGACTCTTTATGAAATAAAATTTGGTTAAAATTCAGCCTAGAAATCAGCAAGTAGCTTGACTATCCACCAGCAACGCTCAAGGCAATGAAAGAGTTGTCTGAAATTTATATACACAGCTATCAGGTAGTGAAGGAATATTTAAAGATATTGGATCGCCCTAAACTATCACTTGTCTGGAAAAGACAACATTCTTTCTTTCGCTAAATAATGACCTTCCTGAAGCTATTGGGTGATGACAGTCTTTAGGAAAGTAATTACGAAATAGATTTAGATAGGTAAATATACTAAATTCAATCTAGGTATAATAATCTTTGGAATATGTATGTCTTAAAAATAAGGCTACATATTTGGATGACATCTTTTATTGATACCATTATGATGTAAATATTTGAATGAAAATAATTTTCACACTGGAATTTATCATATGATAAGCCATATAGTCCCTAGAAATACACATTTTGTTTTTTAAAATTTAAAACACACATTTAAACATAATATATGAAACCAAGTGCACTAAATTATATGAAAAGTATTCTACTTTTAAAAATTCAAACTACCATTTACTAGTGTTTGGTTCAGGTTGGATGCTGATCTTGGAGCCACCCATTTCAAAAGTGTATTCTGAGTGTCCTAAGGCAAGTTATGGTGTAACATGCCAGGTACATAGTTACCTAGCAAAATAAAATTTGTCTCATGTCCTTTTATTTTTGATATAACTATAATTTGTGCTTTTAATTCATCAGATGTTTTAAAATATGTTTTATTTTACTCAATTTCATGTGTATAAGTTGTTTTCCCGAATGTTTGTAAACCATACAGTTTCAGTGCCCAGAGAAGCAAGAGAGGGCATTGGCTCCCCTGGGACTGGAGTTACTGACAGTTTTCGGGCACCATGTGAGTCAGGTCCTCCAGAAGTATTTTAACCACTGAGTATTTATCTTAACTAATGAGTATGCATGTATCTGTACTCAGAGTTAAGCAAGAATTTTTTTTTACTTTTCTTTGTATGCTTGTATGCATGCATTCAAGAGATATCCTGAATAATAGGAAAACACTAAAATTAGAATTGTCGAAATATAGTAGTATCAACTCTTCTATGCCCTTGGGTGTTTGTGTGCTGGGGGAATTGAATAAAATTTAACCTAATAAAATAATTCATCAGCTATTATGAATTTATAATCTGAAGATATTAAGCTGGTATTCAAAGGGATATCTTCAAAAGTAGAAATAGTATTTAATATTCAGGTTATGTCAAGCACACTCTTTAGCTTCTCTTAAGCTTTAAACATTGCTCTACATAAGGCCTAAGGAATGGACCCTTCATTATTTCAATGAATTGTGCCACTGTTCTATTATCCTGAGGATTAGGCTTAAGCAATAAGTCTTTGTATTCAATGTGACTTTTCGTGTCTGCATAATTACCTTAATCCTACCTAGACTTTTGTACTTGCACTTCAGAATTCTTCCTTTACTCTATGCTCTAGAGAAATATTGTTCAAGTTTTACATATAGAAAAATTTCCTCTTTACTCTTGATAGGAAGTCAGAATTTTCTCTTGATGGTTAGTTGTGCTAGTCTTTTCAGCCTCTGCAAATTAGATTTACTATTGAGACATGACAAACTAAAAATCTAGGTATTATATATACTGAGAAACATCAACAGTTTACATCTCAATGCTTTCAGATTTATAAAACCCATAAACTGATGTGGCGTTCCCCTCTGTATTTTCTGAATATGTTTTATTGCCATTGGTTAGTAAAGAAACTGCTTTGGGCCTATAGACAGGGCAGAATAAAGCAAGGTGGGAATTTTGAACAGAGTTGTAAAGAGAAAGTAGGCAGAGTCAGAGAGATGCCATTTAGCTGCTGAAGGAGAAAGGCATGAGCTGCCAGGCAGAACCTTGTTGGTAAACCACAATCCTCATGGTAAAATATGGAATAATGGAAATAGGTTAAGATGTAAGAGTTAATCAATAAGAAGTCTAAGTAATGGGCCAAACATTGTTGAAATTAATACAGTTTCTGTGTGATTATTTCGAGTCTGGGTGGCAGGGAATGAACAAGCAGTCTCTGCCTACAGTAAACCCTTATGAATACAATAAATCATATTCTTACAATTCAAAACAACATTATTGAACTATTGTTTAAAGGTAATTATGAAGGCATTATTAGTTCACTACATATAATGGAAAAATAGTGGTTCCACATAGGAAACACAAAGAATTGGAAAAAGATACTCTTTCCACCCAAGCTAGTACTCATAGTTTCTTAAGCTCATCAGTACTCTGAGCATGTAAAGAAATACTCTCAATTATAACTCACAAAGTAGTTAGCGAAGTCTAGAGCAGAAAGGGCCCGTTATTGCTCTTTTACACAACGAAACAGCTTGTGAAAGAAGATGCCACAATAGCTACAAGTAAGGGAAAATGCATATATTATTTAATAAGATGCCAAAGGCTAATGTTGGTATAGTATCCACAGAAAAAAAAAATAAAATCTGCATGATCTGAACTCATAAACATCCCTGAAATTTCACTGGAAAGCAAGCAGGCAGAAAAGAAGAACTGGCACATTTCCTAGGTGAGTTTTGAATGTGTCGTCACTGATTGCAGAATTCTCCCCAGAAGACAAGAGCACCGAGGGAGCCACATAGACAATCCAGGCACTCATCAAGCACTGGCATATTGGGCATGTGACATGGGAGCAAGACAGGTAGTTAGGAGAAATTGTCCTAGTCACCTGCTTCTTGTCTTCAGAAAGTAATTCAACTGGGAACGCCTGTGAGCAGCCTCACACTGCAGAGAGACACGCAGAGTTTACTGAAGCCTGAGGGCCGCACAGGACACTGGGGGGAATCACTCGAGATTTGCAAAGAACACAAAACAGAAGTCATCTGGTTAGATCTGAGAGAAGGAACATGAGTCAAAATTCTCAACGGTTGGGAGATGAGATGCTCAGTAGCAGATGGTCATCCAAGTCTGAAGAGCTGTGTTTGCATGGAGAGCAGCCATGTGAAAAGTCAGGCATGCTGACATAATCCTGTATTCCTAGCTCTACGGAGGCAGATATCGGAGGATCTCTGAAGCCCCCTGGTCAGATAGTCTTTCTGAATTCATGAGCTCCGGTTTCAGTAAGTTGCCCTGTTACAAAAACTAATGAAAAACAAAGCAGAGAAAGACACTCAACTCCAATCTTGGGTCTCTTCAAGAAAACGCATATACATGTACATGTACCTGAAATATATGGACACATGAATGAGTATGAACACCATAAACACAACACGCACACACATACACTACTCCAAGGTGTGTGAATATGACATTTTAGCACAGGGAGTCAGAGGTAGTTTCAGGCATGAACCTATATTTAAATGAGCTTAACTATAGCAATGACAAGTAATTGACTCAGATCACCTGAAGACTAGGTCAACTCAGAAACACAGTTTTCCCAGACATATATGGTGGTTACACTGGATTGTCACAAGATCTAGAATCAACTTGGAGGCGAATCTCTCAACATGTCCATAAAGTGAGAATATCCAACCTGAATGTAAGGCTGAGGTTATAGATGGAATAAAAAGTAAAACATGGGTTAAGGATCAATATTCAGTTTTCTCTGGATCCTCCCTACAGAATCAATGTGATCCATTTCCTCAACCTCCTGTCACCAAGAATTCTTCCTTTCTATGATGAACCTTAACCTTGAATTGTTACCCAAAGGAACTTTTCCTTAGGTTTCTTTGTTCAGGTATTGCCAAATTTGTCAAACAATGAGAAAAGTAACTAATGCAGAATGTGTGTGTGTATCTGTTGTATGTATGTGCTTTTGTGTGTGTGCATGTGTATGCATACATACATATATGTTTTGTGTATGTGTTTGTGTGTGCATACATATACATATGTGTATGTGTATGTGTTTTTGTATGTGTTTGAATGTGCATACACATGTGTGTGTGTGTATTGTTAATGATTTTTTGGCATATAAGCAAACTTTTACTACACAAATGAAGACAGAATCTAATTGAGACTAATTCAGAGAAAATCAACCCAAAATACATGAATTAGTAATTTAATAATAACTATAATAAATACTTACAAAAGAAGTTTTTGAAATGTCGGATATTTTAAAGTAGCTATGACAAATGCATGGAATATCTTGTGCAAAAGGAAGTAGGAGGAGAAGGGAACTATGAACAGCGGTAAACATAAAAACAGTCAAAAAAGAATATTAAATATGAAAAATGGGAGCTAAAAAATTCCTCTTATAAGCCTATAAACAGACTGAACAGCAGAAGAAAGAATCACGAATTAATGACCTACATACAGGTCAGTGGAAAATTATCTAATTGAATATTAAAAGCATGAATAAAAGAGAAAAGAGTCATATGCTATAACAAAATAAAAGAAAATCATACTAAAAAATGTAGGAAACAAAAGACATTACATTCAGCTCAATGAAAGTGCTGCCTATTGCTCACCAGAAAGATTGAGGCCAGAAATGTTGGGATGATATTTAAATAATATTAGAAAAACTGTTATGCATGAAGACTTCAGTATCTATTGATAATATACATTAAAGATGGAGGTAAAATAAGACATTTTCATATAATCTATGTATAAAATTCAATAAAGATGGAGATAAAATAAGACATTTTCATAGAGACAAAAGCTTAAAGATTTCTTCTGCATCAAATATGCCCTGTAACAGACTAAAAGTAATGCTAGTAACAGAATAGCATGGGCTTAAACTGGCACATCCCTGTCTGTACCACCAGAAGCAGCAGCAGGTATGCAAATGGATATAAAGACCACATATGGCTTAATAATATCTGCATTGATGCCAGTGTCATATCATATGTAGAATTCAATGGTGAGGGTGCACAGAACAAAAGAGTGGTATTTCAGTCTTACTTCATTAAGATTTGCCCATCGTTCACATAGTAAGTAAAAGGTAGGCTATGAAGTAAATTAAAAATTCGTAAGAGAAACCACATAAATAAATAACAAAAGAGAAATGATTAAAAATCAACAGAGGAGACAGAATGGAATAGTGAAAATATCAATCTACTCTGGAGATGGAAAACAAATACCACTGTAGTGAACTTAAACACAAACATACCAATTATTACAATGAAAGCAAATGTCATTTGGCTTTTCTAGAAAGTTTACGCAAGACAGAATAAAACTTAGAGATGTTTTCTCAAGGTAAAGAGACAAATAAGATGTTTATTCATGAAAACGCTCGTGAATAATAAAGGAGAACTCAGTAGGAATGAAAGGAAAGCTTTTGTTGCTGCCCATGCAGATTTCCTCTTGGCAAATCTAGGAAGGAAACTGGGTTGTGCAAAATTAACTTCGGATTGGGAAATGGTCTTTTTTCTCTTTTTTTTCTGTTTTTAGAAAAGAAAACAAACATCTTTTTTTTTTCATTTTATATACCTATCCCAGTTCCCACTCCTTCCCCTCCTCCCATTACTTCCTCCTACCTCTCCACCCCTTCCCCTTCCACTCCTCAGAAAGGGTAAGGCACATTGCTTTGGGGAAGATCCAAGGCCCTCCCTACTATATCTAGGCTGAGCAAGGTATCCATCCAAAGAGAATAGGTTCCAAAAAAGCCAGTATAAGTAGTAGGGATAAATCTGGTGCCACTGCCAGTGGCCCCTCAGTCTGCCCTAGTCATACAACTGTCACCCACATTCAGAGGGACTAGTTTGGACCTATGCTGTTTCCTTCCCTGTCCAGCTGGAGTTGGTGTGCTCCCATTAGCTCAGGTAGACTGTTTCAGTGGGTGAATCCATCATAGTCTTGACCTCTTTGCTCATATCCTCACTCCTCCCACTCTTCAACTAGATTTTGGGAAGTCAGTCCAGTGTTCCAATGCAGGTCTCTCCTGGAATTGAACCCAGGACCTTTGGAAGTATAGCCAGTGCTCTTAACCTCTGAGCCATCTCTCCAGCCCCCCAAAATATCTCTTTCCTTGCTCTCAATGGAAATGGTCTTTTTGTTACATAGGCAATTAAGCTATTGCCGTAGCTTATTGTTGATGTTAGCCCAGGTCACCTGTCATTTATTGGCAGACATCCCTCCTATAAAAACATTTTCCCCTCTTTCCTGCTGTTCCTTGGAGAGCAGGCCACTATCCAGGAGTGAGGAAGAGTATCTGTTCCGCCAGACTGAACAGCAACAAAATGGGTAGCTTATGAGCAGTGGAATTGTACGTTTTTCCATCTTGGGAAGGTGAAGTTAATGCGCTGGCAGATTTGGTGCTGTTGATAGGATATTTTCTTCTCCTCAAGTAAGACCTTCCACTTTCTGAGATGAAAGATATGTGAAGAAATTTCCAAGTCATCTCCTGTAAGGACACAGATCAGTTTATGAAGGCTACTTATTACTTTCCAATGATCTCTCCCACCTTGTAAGATTTGCCCATAGAGTAATTACTATAATATTTGGAACAACTCAAACCATATCAAGGAATTTGGGGAAAAGGAATAAATATGTAGCCTTGTAATTTCTAAAAGCCATATAAGTGTATTAATCTATTCTCCCAAATTTATTTGACTATAAAATTTTTATCAACAACTCTTAGATACTGCATTATACATTGTGTTACAATTCCATACCACACTCTTTAGTTGTTCAAATTGTCCCAGCACAGGCCATCGAGGGAGTATTCAGTTTGGCATGCATTTCTCAGACATGTATCAATCTGAACTTTATCAAGGGACATCAAGTACACACTTGTTGGTAAGTTTTGTAAGAAGCTGTGAAATACCCTTGCAGGCTGACACTTTGTGAGCTCAGCAGCAGTGAATCAGGGCTCTGCATGCTCTGATTCCTTGGGAACATTTGTAACACTCAATGACATGTCCTCTCATATCTTTTGTTTATTTATTAACCAAGTTCATTGAGTTTCAAGAATACATGCCATATTTGTGTGGGTCTGTCCTGTGTTCCTTTTTCTGCATGGTTGGTTGGCGTGTTTATCTGTCTGACAATAATGATTTTGATTATTAGAGCTGGGTAATAAATATAAGAACAGGTACTGTGAGTTTAAAATTATCATTTTTCTTTAAAAAATTGTTTTCATACTTTTAGTAACCTTATTATATAAACCATGAATCATCTGTCAAAAGGATATATATATACAAACATGCACACCACACAAGGCCTTTACCAATCCTGTCACCATTTGCAAACGTTTTCCCCTATTTGCTCAATGCTTCATTTCTGTAACTGTTTCTTTAAATTTTTGAATAGGTTTTATCATCATTTCCTTTAATTTTAGTGTTCTGGTTAAAAATATTTTGATCAAACATTATAAATTATATTTTATCTATATTTTAGAGTAAAAATTCACATGCATGCTTGCATTTTGCACTTCATTCTGCAATCTCCATTTTTGACATGAAATGTGAGATATGCCTAGTTTTGTTTATTTGCATATGGAGTCACACTATTTTTTATTTATTTATTTTTTACTTTGTGTTTGGGCGAAAATCAGCTGGCTGCATTTTCTGAGTCTACTCCGAAGTCTCTTCTCTGTTTCATTGATCGCCATGCCTGTCCAAGTGTCGATAGTGGGATGATGACTGCAGCGGTCTCAAAAAGCAGGCAGTGTGAGACTTCACACTTTCCTCACAAATGGTTGGTTTCATTATTTTAGTACCTCATCTTACCATATAAATATTGAATGATTTTTGTCAACACAACATCTAAAATAAGCCTGCTGAGACTTTGATTGGGATTGTTTTGAATTTACAGATCAAGTTGAGATAAAAACCCCAACATTATTGAATGTTCCAATCTTTCTTCCTTTTATTGCTACACACTAAGATACAACATAGATCTGAAGTTAAAATAGAGAAGAATAACTAAATAACTCAACAAATATAAAAATAATTCTACATTTTCATTTAAAATAGAAAAATGCCTTACATAACAGAATAAAAAATTAAACAAGTGAGTAGAATATACCAAGATGTGTTTATGTGGGTTTCAAAGAGAAGGTAGCAACAGACTGGTCTCTGACCACATAGGGGCTGAATGAGAAATGAATAAAGGAAAGATATTTTTAAAAACCATAAGTTTGAGAAAATTAATCAACATTCAGAACATGGATTAAAGCAAAGTAAAGTGACAAGGGATACTGAATTATGGAAACTAAAAATAATAAAAACCAATTTTCAATGTGTGAGGGACATAGCTATTGCCTTTTAGATTGATGTGGAATTTCCCTCTGTATGCTCTGAATACCATTGGTTAATAAACTAACTGTCTTGGTCTGTTGATTAAGCAGAACTTAGTTTGGCCGGGAAATCTAATGCTGGGAGAAAGAAGGGCAGCATCAGAGAGAAGCCATGTAGCCCCACCGGAGGCAGATCCCAGAAATTTAGCCAGTAAGCCTCAGCTACGTGGCAATACACAGATTAATAGAAATTGGTTAAATTAATATGTAAGAGTTAGCCAGTAAGAAGCCAGAGCTAATGGGCCAAGCAGTGATTAAAATAATATAGTTTCTGTGTGATTATTTCAGGGCTGAGCTGCTGGGAACAAACAAGAGACCTTCTTACAACATTAGAGAGCAATTTAAGCCCTTTAGTAACTGCATTTTACAAATAAAAGTATACAGTTTTTAGGGTCCATGCCTCTGGTTTAGGAAACCTGTTTAAAAAAAAAAACAGAGATACCATTGGAATTAATCAATACTGAAGGTTAACAAAGGAATAGCATGATTCTTGAAAGATTAGTAAAGTGCATATTCCGGAATGATGGAAGGCACCAACTAGCATAGCAAGAGATGAAGATATGAACATTCACACAAATCTTGCACATGCTAAAAAGAAAAGAATTTGCTATATATATTTGGTACCCATACATTTAATAGATTGTATATAAGATAACAAACTTTAATGATGTAAATTAGCAAACAAAGAATATATTTATTGCTCAGGATTGTATCATTCATTCAACACATGACAATTTACAAAAATCATTTAATATAGTTACTGCATTAGTGTTAAAATATGCAAATACCTTATTTCATCAAACACTCATGACAAGATTCAGCCAGGAGAAATCTCTTACTGAGCTAAAAGCTGAATGGACTATTTTTAATTTTATGAAGTGTCTAAGCACTGATGAAAATGATAACATTCTTATATTCAAATAGAGTACATTTCTCTCCATGAAATCAGGAACATAACAAAGAGTTTTCTAACCATTCTTTTTTTTTTTTTGCTTGTTTTTAGAGTTGTTTATTTAAGCAACTCATCCCATGTTCAGTAAAAGCTCAGTATCTTCAACATTTCTTTCTGCTAGCTAAGAAAATGTCACATCATGTGATTAGGCAAGCTTTCTCTTTATTCCCTTCAAATATGTGTGTGTGTGTGTGTGTGTGTGTGTGTGTGTGTGTGTGTATACACACACACAAACACACTGTACTATATTACTTTTGTGTAGGTTTTTCAGGCTTAACCATTTGTTAGAAGGCTCAGGAGACATTGCAGAAAACGGGTGAAGAGATGGTAAAAGTTAAAGAATCTGTGAATTTGCTGTGAGATTGTTTCACCATGGAATGTCAGAAGCTACACCCATAAATACTCACCAACATGACTTCCTTAAAAGGAGTTAAGCAAATGTAGCAAAATGGACAAGGTAATGTGAACTGGGGAAAATTAAGGAGGCCTCAGTCCCTCACAAATATTTATATGGCAACTAAAGAATGCTGGGAGTGGGAGGAAATCTCTTCCCCAGGGATGGATCCACCACTAACTTCTCAGTGCCACATTGTGGGAAGATATTGGACAGGTGAAAATCACAAAGAAAAGAAAGAAATTAAGTTGAAATTGGAAGTAAAATCTTTTTCCTATGGCCTTGGATACCCATAGGAAGTTCTAGGAATACTACCAAGCAATACAAGTGAGTTTAAAAATGAATCTAACAATGTTGCAGGCCAGAATGCCACATGCCAGTATGCAAAATGTAGTTCTATCTCTTAATGATATCAGTTAAGATTTGGAAAATAAAATTAGAAACCTGTTTTTTTTTTAATTGAAAAGATATAGGAAATAAATCCATCAGCAATTCAGGTTACTTAGAACATAGTTAGCTCAAATTTCACATAGGAATGAAATTTATTATAAATGAGAACTAGAGAGATAACTAGTTCGCCACAATTGTGACCTTATGAAATGGAGTCATGACATTATAAAAATTCTCAAAAACAGGCCTCATCCTTGATGCAACTTGACAACACAGTGAGAGGTGTCCTCTGTGATTTAGAAAAGGAGCCTTGGCAAATGGGTTGGCTCTGACCACATTTCCTCTACAGTTAAACCTCTGTAACTCAATGAAAACATACTCAGAAACATGCCAGATGATTCTAAATCCAGCCATGTTGATAATGAGGATTAACCACCATCAACACTTAATCAATATCAAAAAAATTTCCTTAGTGGAACAATGATAAACAGCAAAACTTTCAAAACTGAAAGTTTCAAAAACACACATTAATTACATAATGGTAATAGATGTGTGTGTTTGAGAGTTGTGCAACAAGTTTTTCCCATCAAACGCCATAATTAGATCATGATTATTTTGGGAATAGAAGAGAAGGGAACAGAAACAGAAAAATTAAGATCACAACATGCTCTTGCATGGAGTCAATTTTACATTATGAATGCTTCTATTTCCACAGACTGGTATGAGCAGCCTCTAAGCAGCTTCAGTTTCCTCAAAAGAATTCACCAGAAAACTGATATAAACCATTCTAAAATGTATACAGCAAGTGAGCAAAATTAATTGAGAAAGGATAGGCTTAAAGAATTTACTCTAATTGGCATCAATTCAAATACTAAATATATAATCAAGATATTGTGAAGTTGGTAGATCAACAGACCAACAGCAACAATAGAAGAAAAATTAGCTAGCAAATGTAGTGTACCAGCTTTCTTTTGAGCCGCCAATCACCTTCCAAATCATGACACAGAGACTTCTTACTAGTTCTGAATGCCAGGCCTTATCTCATGCTCATTTCACGCTAACTCTCATAACCTGACCTCTTTCTCTTCATCTAAGTTTTGCCTCGAAGCTTTTTACCTTTTCCCTTTCATTCTCTGTATCTTACTTTCCTGTTCCCTTCATTGTCTCTCTGGCTGGTGGCTGCCTGGCTTCTGGCTCCCCTTTTCTCTTATCCGGCTACTTACTTTTCTCTGCCCGACATCTCTGCCTATCCCTTTCCTGACTAGCTACTGGCTATTCTGCTTTTTATTAGACCAATCAGGTGGCTTAGGCAGACAAGGTGAAACAAATGCAGCACAACTTTACATAATTAAACAGAGGCAGCATAAAGAAATGTAACACACCTTCACCTAGTTAAAGTAATATTCTGCAACAAAAACAAATTAACACATCTTTACAATGTTAAATAATATTCTACAGCAATGTATCTTTCAAACACTCTGACACAATAGTCAAGAAAGTTGTGTGGAAACAAAAAAAATGATTTCCATAAGCATGGTGGTGAAAAGTTACATACACTTGAGTTTTTATAAACCTCTATCTTATAGCTGAAACTATCATGAAAACTGAAAATATAGGGGAAAAACTGCTGTGGAAAGAAACCAAAAATAATATATTGATGGCATTATTCATGGGAACTCAGTTCTTCAGTAGGCGTTTTCCTTTCCTATATCAAATGTTGCACTATTTTGAAATAGAGGTAGAATAACTGCAGAGCGATCTTTCCAAGGAAATATGTTCTTGAAAGAAATTGCTACAAAAGCACGCCTAACATACAATTGTTGGAAATGTTTCATAAATAAACATGGAGACATTTAGTGAAAGAAAATATAAATACCTCTAGGAGATTTTATATTTGTAACATTTAAAATTATGCATTGATATATTTTAGAAGGCAGCAATTATTTATTTAATTAAAAATTAATCTCTGAATAACATATAAGGGGTTCGTAAATTACTAGAAGCTATTTCTGGTAGGATTTGATGAATCTTTGCATGAAATATGTGTTAATGAAACAAGAAAATGTTAATTTAAGAATTATAGAAGTTAAAAAAATGAAGAATTAAATAATTTGAATTACTGAAATTAGTTCAGTTGAAAAGAATCATGGGAAAACGGTGACTATAATTTAAATAATCTTATTGGACATGTATGAAAAAAGTTGAAGAATATTGCTTCTAGAGGTATGTTTCTAAATATTAACACCAAGTCAAACTCAGTAAGTCAAATATAGAAGTAAACATCAGAAAATATTTCAGAATCTAGTAAGCATTGCCTTTGTATTGATACATCGTGAATGGCAAATGACACTGAGTACATCTGTGGTATCAGAAATCATGTCATGTAATTATAGACAAGAAAGAAATGAAAAAGCTATCACAGCTCTTGGGGGACAGAAGCAGGCAGATCTCTAAATTCAAGGCCAGCCTGGTCTACAAAGTGAGTTCTATGACAGTCAGGGATATGCAGAGAAGCCCTGTTAGGAACTCCATACCAGACACTAAAAATAGTTGGGAAGCCCCACGTTGTGGCAAATGCCTTTAATCCTTGACATCAGGAGGCCAAAGCAAGCAGATCTCTCTGAGTACCAAGTGAGTACAAAGTGATAAATTACTTGAATTTCTAAAAGACAGGTGATTTTTCCAAAATTAAGTAAACATCTCAGATTGGCTCATCTAAATTTTAAATGAGATAAACATTTGAAACCTTTCATATAATCAGAAGGCTCAGTATATGTAATCCTTTTCAGACAGTCTAATGTAAGCAATTTTGAGATATTTTGCATTGTCATCTTTTGAATCTATCCATAATTGCAAATAAAATTGTAACTCTTCTTTCTGAATTTGTTATAACAACAATGTATATTATTTAAAGTATTAATCTAATCTATGTATGAGTATCATCATAAAAGCATCTGCTAAACAGTAGAGTGTTGTCTGGGAAGCTACTGTATTCTATAGACAGAGTGAAATCTAAGCCTTGGCAGGGTCCGTTAACATGTATTAATTAAGTATACTTATCCTAATTTTACAATTATATATATTTATACTTATATATATACATACATGCCTACACATACACATACATATTATAATAAATGTTATTTTGGACGTATTTTCACTCTAAGTACTACTTCTATGGTATGTTATAGTTGCCAAATGAAGTGTCATTAAGTACAGTAATGGTATATTGGGCATCAAGTTGCCATGGAAGATAATATTTGAATTTCTTTTGCTACATGGGGTAAGTAGGTAAAATTTTTATTTCTTGGGCTGGAGGGTTTTAGTGAAAATTACTGTTTTAATTTGTCACTGCTTTATTTGTGAGCAAATCAATAGAGGAAAATGGAGTGCTGAGGAAGGTGCATTTCTGTAGGTCATATATGGAGTGTATGATATGTTCCATGATATACTGACTGCTCTACCAGTAGAATTATGGATAAACACATAGAATTTTAGGGGAAAGTTTACCACATATCCTTCATTTCATCTAAAGGATCATTTAAAAAACACTAAGCAAATGACTAAAATAGAAAAGAGAATTTGGAAAAAGCGTTCACTTTGTCACACAAGTCAGTGCTCTCCATGCATGTGAAATCAGAGTTGAATTTCCTTGGTTTGACACACCCATCTCCGATTTTCATACATCACACTAAGTCACCATGAGCCAAAGCCTGTATTTGCAAGCCCGATGTCTGGGTGATCCTGTCAGACATGAACAATGCAGATTCAGAAGTTCTTTGCCACTTAGCAATTAGCTCATGACATAATGCTCACTTCAAATTAGTAATTCAACAAAAGAGGGATCTCCATTAGAAGACATTTCTGAATACCACTTTATTCTTTGATCCAGTGCCCATTTATTGCCCTCTCCAAGTCCTGCGGAAGAAGCTGATATGTAAATAAGTCATCAGCCAAAGGGGAAAGAGAATAAAGCTTCCACATCTTCAGCACTAATAAGATTTCAGATGGGCTTCAAGTAATAAGCATATTAAAATGATTTAGTTTCTGATTCCTCCAGGGAGTTCTATGTGACCTACTTGCAATGTTATAGTGTTGTGTGTGCTTTCTACATATATTTTGAAAAGAAATTAAGGCAGATTTGGGAAGTGTTGTGATTTCTAAATGTTTTTAAAGAGAAGTGAGTTAAAGAGATGTGAGATAAGTCATGTTGAAGTGTGTCAAATAAAATACAACACTGCACTCATAGAATTTGGAAAAGATAAATCAAAATTTTCCTCATTGGCACATTATAATAATTAAAAGTAATTTAAGTTACTAACAAAATAGAACCTGATTATATGCAGGTACACACACGCGTGCACACAAGCACACACACAAACGAGAGAGAGAGAGATGTATACAGTTTATCTCAGTAATTAATAGCAACTGGAAAAAAATATGCTAAAGACAGGAGAACACACACCTTCAGCACTACCCTAGAGCGAAGGCCACTTATAATCAAGGTTGTGACAGCCAGCAGGGTAAAGCTCTGAGTTGAAGAAGCCAGAGGAACACAGGCTCAACATTGCAGAAGTGATTGCTTTCCCAGGATGCTCAGAGCTACCCACCTAAGTCCAGGATGGGGCTGGTTCTGTTGGCAAAATCATTTCACTTGAAGATCCTCCAGAACAGAGCAGAACATGCTGTTATATAGAATCCCTGGGATTTTATAGTTAAACCAAGGTAAATCCAGAATATGCTGTGTCTGTTCTCCCTGAAGTACTTGATCTGAAAGATAAGGGGTAAGTGCTCCATAGAAGTTCTGTAGAGGTAAAAATTAATTGTTTTGAATCATGTGAGAATTTAAAGCCCATATTCAGAAAGGAGAGAACTCATGTTATTATTATATTGTTAAATATAGAGTATATTATATTGATCATTGAAAACTTACTTATAAATGGAACAAAAGTGAGTTGGACAGGTTCAGTTTCTTGTTAAGATTCTGAGAGGAGGAGCATGGTTTGAGTCATCTCAGTGGAAGGCAGAGAAAAAGAGTGAGGGCAAAGCAGGGCAGGTGTCACGAATCAGGATTTCTACTGCTACATCTCATTTTTCACCAGCATCTCGGTCTATATTTACTCTTACCCTTGCAATGGCTGGAGTACTAGCGTGCATCCCCACTGAGATGTTGAAGACATGACAAATGAAGGAAGAGGGTTTGAGTCCATTTATCAAGTCATTATGCTAAAGTCACATGCAACTAGAAATACAGATAGATTAGTTTCTTTAATTATAAATAGTCTTTGAATAAAATATTATTTTGGATCAGACTTTTAATTAATCTCTTAACTAAAATTATTTTAAACCTTGTTAATTCATTTAGTCAAATTTCATATAAGATCACAAGTACAATATGATGTTAAAAAAATTTGAGTTAAGTGAAAATAATAAATTTGTAATCATTCTTTCAATTTTAAATAACTTTCTCTTCTTTTAGAAATTCATAGAATCCATTTTGATCATATTCACTCCAAACTTCCTCCCCTAACTTCTCCAAGATCCACCCCTAGGTCCCTCATCTCCAACTTTGTGTTCCCTTTTATTTCACAATGTCACATATAATATATAATCTATCTTTATATTAACTTGAATTTTATTATCTGTATTCTGAGGTGTGTGACCAGCAACTGAAGCATGGCTCACCTACCAGCAGCCATAGCTATATAGAAAACCAGCTCTCCCTTCCCCAGAAGCCATCAACTGTAGACCATTCATGACAACATTCCAGTTCTGTACTATCACATTAGCTGGATGATACTGTGCTGGAGACTGCAGCTGCTGTGAGTTCGTGAGCACTGCAGTCCTGTCGCCTTGTTCTGCCTTCTTCCCATTGGCTGTGCTTGACATGACCAGTAGCCCAGCTGCTGAGGCCATAGCCTTGGAGGAATTCTGTGCACCCAGAGAATGGCTCTGTTGCTGCCACTAAAGGGAGTTCAACCTAGATCTCTCCATACTACTAATAAAACTCAAGAGTAAAAGTCTAGAGTGCAAATCTGTGTGCTTAGAGAATTAGAGTACCAGCTGACTAACTTTCTCTCTTTGCTGACATCTGGAAACTCTGCCCTTTCACACTACACACCTTCACAACTTAAAAAGAAACATGCTAAACTCCTCCCTGCTACTTCCTGCCAAGCAGTTGCTAACGCACCTCTTTGAGACTAGGTTAATTTTATTCAATTAACACAAATGCAACACATCTTTACATGCAGCATAAATAAGTGTAACACATCTTTGCCTGGTTAAACAAATACTCCACAATAATGTCAAGCCCCGAAGACACTGTTTCTCTCCAGTCTTTCATGACCTCTGGCATTTAGAACTTTTTGTCCCTTTTCCTGAGATGGTCTCTGAGCCTTTGGGGATGATATGATATAGATATCTCATATGTGCACCAGGATTTTTCTTTAGGGTCACCAACCAGTTCCCAAATCATTACATGGACACTTCTTATTAGTTTTGAATGCTCAGCCTAGCTTAGGCTCATTTCTAGCTAGCTCTTTTAACTTAAATTAACCTGTTTCTCTTATCTACCTTTTGCTTCAGAGCTTTTTACCCTTTCTCACCTTCTTTCTGTATATCTTACTTCCACTGCTTCTTGTGTGGCTGCTTATTGCCACTTATAACATCTCAGAGTAGTTATGTTAAAATTTATGCATTCTATTTTATATTTTATTATTTATAAGTTAGAAACTCATTTCATTATTTTAGAGAACAAAGATTTTTGTTAAATTAAACACTTATATCCTTATTATTATTTGTAAGAAAGCAATGGAATCATTTTTTTCCTTTTTTGATATGATTTAACATTTTGAATATATCATATGTTTGGTTGTTCAAGGACTTTATCCTCTGGAAGTTCTTGTAACAAAATGAACCTTAACAGGCAGGTATATGGTTTCTCTGAACTACAGAAATCCATGAAACCAGCAGGATGCCTAAATGCAACACGGAAAATGATTCAGTAGAAAGTAATTTTTTTCTTCTCTCCTAGAATGCTTGTTTTCCCGTGGGTATGCCTTTACCAGTAGTTATTTGCTTACTGTACAAAACGATTTAAAATTACTTTCGCTCATTTTAAATCAAAAGCAAGTTTCCCAATGTATGTGTTTGAAAATTTGGAGTGAGCTGACAATTGACATTAATTTTTAAGAATATATCTTTCTTGGACATGAAAATAGATTATTATATGCTGAATGTTTTTTTTATTTTCATACATTAGATGTTGATTATAACTGTAACTTTCATTTTTAGGAGGTTGCTCATGGTTTATTCTCCAAATTTAAATATTATTAATTCCAAGAGATTCCAAGTCTTAAGTAATTCGATAATATGCTTAATTTCTAAGATCATTATTTCAATTTTGTCTAGCTCACTTTTGACTGATTTATTTGATTAAAATTTCTGCTTGGCTAGTGTCTATTATCTTTCAAAATCAGCTAGTGTTTTTTTTTTACTTATCACTTGATTTTTTTCTTATAACAACTCTTCATCAACACATGTTATTCAAATAATTATTACTATAATGCATTCACAAAATAATAATAGTAGCCTGGCACAACATTTATGATTTGAGCATTCAAGATGGTGGAGACTTTGAAAAAGTGTGTATTAGGGAGTAGAAAAAGAGAGAAAGGGAGAAAGAGAGGAGAGACAAAGACAGAGAGGGAAGATGGAGGGAAGGAGATAGATGATAGATAAATAGATAGATAAATAGATAGATAGATAGATGGTTAGAGAGACTAATTTTGTTTCACCACGAGATTTTAAAGTTTTAAACTTTCACAGGTTTTTCACTGAATTTAAAACCCCTTTGAATTTTTAGAATTGACAAAAACATTCATCTGAAGTTGTATCACTGATATAGACATGTACTCTCAAATCAATGCTCACTAAGAATGAGAAAAAATAAATAATTTTGTTAATCCTGCTCTCTTAGTATTTCTATAGTTATTCTACAGAGTTGGTTTGACAGATCACTGAACTTCTGAGTTTGTGAAGACATACATGAGCAAAGAAAACATGGAAAAGAAGATGACCTGGTTTTAAGTGCATTCACAGACATTTACGCACACACTCCTTAGAAAAAGATGCTTTTATCTTTTATTTTTTTTTCTAAAAGCAGAGTTAGATCTTGTAAATGATTTTACTTTAATTAAAAATATTTTAATCACATAATACATCTAATTTATGGTTTTCCCTCCCTCTTCTCCTCATAGCCTCTCCCCCCCTCCCATACATTCTGGTCCACCCCCTTTCTGTTTCACATTAGGAAACAAAGACACTTCTAAGGCATACTAATAAAATAGAATAAGACATAATACAGTGAGATAAAACAAAAAAAACTAACACATTGGAATTGAACAAAACAAACAAGTTAAAGAGCCTATGAGAAGGCACGAGAAACAGAGACTCACTCATTCACACACTCAGGAATCCCATAAAAACCCTAATCTGAAAGGCATAATATCAGCACAGAGGACCTGGTGGTCTCTCTGCTGCTGCCTCAGTCTCTGTTGAGATCATATGAGTTTTGTTCATGTTGATTTAGAGGGTCATGTTTCTCCATCTCTCCTGGTTCTTACACTCTTTCTGCCTCTTATTTTACAGTGTTCCCTGAGACTTTGGGTATAGTTGGGTGATTTGATGGGGACATCCTGTGTAGGGCTGAGTGTTCCAAGGTCTTTTACACCATGCCTAATATCTGGGTGTGGGTCTTTATGGATATAAGTTTTGTTAAGATGAGAAAAACATGAATTATTTCACGTATCAGATTACCAAAAACAACATCAGGCAGAAAACATGCCTCTTGTTCATTCACACTAGAGATTTCTCTCTGGTCAAAAATTTAAAGAGCTATGATTGGGGAAAAAAGTCATGAGAAGATGCTCTGCTCAGACCAATGAACATGTAAAAAGTGTATAAATCATCACAAACGCAAATGTTTAAAGTCCCAAGTGTAAATCAAGAGTTAATAAATAGTCTTGTTTATGGCCCTTTAAGGGTGATAAGAAATGTGTGGAGAAGTTAAGAGGTGTAAGGTTCCAGGAGAGCAGAGAAAGACAAGTTACTCTCTAAATGATCCTATCACAAACACTGATTTTCTTTTTTTATTATTTGATTTTATTGAGCTATACATTTTTCTCTGCTCCTGTCTCTTTCTTTCCTCTCCCCTTAAACCCTCATCCATTGTCCCCATGCTCCCAATTGACTTAGGAGATCTTGTCTTTTTCTACTTCCCATGTATATTAGGCCCATGTAAGTCTCTCTTAAGGTCCTCATTGTTGTCTAGATTCTCTGAGATTGTGAAATTTAAGCTGGTTTTCTTTGCTTATGTCCAAAAGCCACTGATAGTGAGAACATATAATATTTGTCTTTCTGGGTCTGTCTTAGCTCACTCAGTATGATGTTTTATAGATCCATCTATTTGCCTGCAAATTTCAAGATGTCATTATTTTTCTCTGATGTATAGTACTTCATTGTATAAATGTACCACGTTTTCCTTATCCATTCTTCAGTTGAGGGTCATTTAAGTTGATTCCAGTTTCTGGCTATGACAAACAATGCTGCTATGAACATAGTTGAGCACATGTCCTTGTAGCACAATTGAGCATCCTTTGGGTATATACCCAAAAGTGGTATTGCTGGGTCTTGAGAAAGGTTGTTGCCTAATTTTCAGAGAAATCACCACACTGACATCCAAAGGGGTTGTACCAGCTTGCATTCCCACCAGAAATGCAGAAGTGGTCCCTTTACCCCACTACATCTCCTGTATAAGTTGTCATCAGTGTTTTGGTTTGCATTTCTCTGATGACTAAGGATGTTGAACATTTCCTTAAGTGTCTTTTAGTCATTTTAGATTCCTCTGTTGAGAGTTTTCTGGTTAGGTCTGTACTCCACATTTTTTATTGGATTATTTTTTCTTTTGATGAGAAATTTCTTGATTTCTTTGTATATTTTGGAGATCAGCCTCTGTTCAATGTGGGGTTAGTGAAGATCTTTTCCCATTCTGTAGGCTGCCGTTTTGTCTTGTTGACAGTGTCCTTTGCTTCACAGAAGCTTTTCAGTTTCAGGAGGTCCCATTTATTAATTGTTTCTCTCAGTGTCTGTGCTGCTGGGGTTCCATTTAGGAAGTAGTCTCCTGTGTCAATGTGTTCAAGCGTACTTACCACTTTCTCTTCCGTTAGGTTCAGTGTGGCTGGCTTTATGTTGAGGTCTTTGATCCATTTCTACTTGAGTTTTGTGCATGGTGATAGATATGGGGCTATTTTCATTTCTCTACACACTGATATATAGTTATGCCAGCACCGTTTGTTAAATATGGTGTTTTCCATTTTAAATTTTTTGCTTCTTTGTCAAAAATCAGGTGATCGTGGTTGTGTGGATTAATATCTGGGTCTCTGATTCGGTTCAATTGGTCCTCCTGTCTGTTTTAATGCCAATATCAGGCTATTTTTAGTACTATAGTTCTATAGTAGAGTTTGAAGTCAGGGATTGTGATGCCTCCAGAAGTTCCTTTATTGTAAGGATTGTTTTGGCTATCCTGGGTTTTTTGCTTTTCCATATAAATTGAGTACTATTCTTTCAAGGTTTGTGAAGAATTTTGTCAAATTCTTTTTATGTGGCTAAAATTACCCTGATACACAAGCCACATAAAGACATTAGTAAGAAAGAGAATTATAGACCAATCTCACTCATGATCATTGATGCTGAAGAACACAGATGCCAAAAAACCTTACCGGTAGACCACAGCCTCGTGGCGATACATAGATTAGTAGATTTGGGTTAATTTAAGATATAAGAGTTAACCAGAAATATGCCTAAGCTATTGGCCAAGGAGTATTGTAATTAATACAGTTTCTGTGTGATTATTCAGGTCTGAGCAGTTGGTAAACAAGTGAGCAGTCTCCTCTTACAGGTCACTATAACACAATAATAATTGTATCTTATAATGTGTGGGAGATGAAGCAATGCATTAAATGTTAAAATAAAAATGAATTTGATAATATAAATTTTGCATGAGCAGGCTAAAAATGACTCACAGTCATGGTTTGTTTGAGAAGTTCACCAATATGTTTCTGCAATGAATTCAAAAGTGGCTCTCAGTGATTAAAATCTTAATGCCTGGTGCTGTGGAAGGGATTTCAATATGGCAGAGTTGACTCAGTGATTGTTAATGAATATTGAACAGCAGATGTGAGGCAGATGTGACTCAATGTTGCAGTGTTTTTGCCCACAGACAGTTAAATTCTTTTAGTATTGCAATTATTATTACTTATTACCTTCCTCCTCTCATTTGTCATAGAAACATACTTCAAGTTATCTTTGAAATTCATTGAAAATACTTCTGTATCAAGTTTGTGTAGTGGCATTTCATTTGTATTTTAATAACTAAAGCTTGCCTGAAGATCAGAGAGTGAAACAGGCCCACTGGTCAGCCTTACAGACCAGGTAGTGGTAACATACACCTTTAATCCCAGTAGTCACACTAGTTGCCATAGAAACCAGATGGTGCATGTTTTTAATCCAAGCCCTAGCGAGAATATAAAACGGGATGAGACAGCTCACAGTCCCAGTCTCATTCTGAGATTCTTGAAGGCAGAATCACCCATTTCAGACTGAGGTCAAGGTAAGAGGCAGTGGTTAGCTGCTTTGCTTTTCTGATTTTCATGTTAATCCTAATTTCTCTCTCTCTGAGATTTTATTAATCGTAACTCTACTTTAAGCTAATTATATATAATAACATTATGTAGGATAAGTTTAGAAACTGTATTGTGGTCATCAGACTGTTTTAAATATATCCTAGTGAAAGAAATAAAGCTCTCTTTATTTCTTATAAAATGGACTAATACATTATAAGACATATGGTAATAGAACATTGAAGGCAATATCTGGGTCTGGAAAGGGGGCTAAAGGTGAAAAATGTACAATGATCTTGCTTATGATTTGGGCTCAGTTCTCAGTGCGAATGTCTTGCAGCTCACACTGCTTGAACCTCTACCTGTGGAGACTCTGGAGATGAAATCAGGTACAGGTTGAGTTGTGTGCCTGGAGATGGGGGTAGGAAAGAGAAAAGAGAGTGGTGGGTGAGAGTAACCAGAATCCATTATACACATATATGAAACAATCAAAGAACAAAGTTAATCAAATTATAATATATATAAAACCATAGCTATAATGAAATTTATAATTCCACTCTTAAAGTAGAATACTAGATGAGGCTTTTCAGAAACTGGAAGATGCTAGGTAAAGTAAAACATAGCAGAGAGGTATAGACTAACTATTAACAGTTTGATGATATAAAAGGGGTAAATGCACTTATGTGTGTAGATATAAACCTTTGTAAAAAACATACATTCTTTAAAACACATAGAGGATGCTTATACAAATTGACAATCTTGACAAAAGAAAAAGTGAAGTTCAGCTTTGCAGGTGGTCTCAAATAAATAAATCTCATGCCTCTGCCTCCAAATCTTAAATCATAAGATTACAAGTGTGCATGACACTTGGCCTTCTGGGAAAAATGTTTATGTGTTATAGAGTGTACTTGTAAGCACAAAGCAATAAGTGTAATAAAAATTGATTTAAAAATTAACATCTTTGCAATATCATTAAAGCTTATGGTTTTTATGTTAGACAGAAGTACAAATAAGAAACATATCATACTGAACCTTGTATGATAAGTTTGAAGAAATGTCAAAAGTAACAGCAGAGGAAACTGAAGACAGTTTTTCATATAATGGATGCCCCGTCATTGTGTAGATTATTTCTACTTTCATTTTAGTCATATATTTATAGTGCTAATGAAGATTAAAAACAAAAAAGAATTATAACCTCCAAAAGTGTTGAAAATGAATGGGAAGAGAGTGACTTAAATATAGTTCATGGCAAAACATTTTAGTTTTACAAATGTGAATGCTCATGATCCAGTTATGACAGATCTACAAAGAAAGTTTGAAGTCAGTAAAACTAGGTCAAAGACAAGGAAAGAAACATGTCTCAGTGGTTAAAGACTCACGTCGCTCTTGCAGGTGACCAAGGTTCAGTTCCCAGCACCCACATCAGATGGTTAACAGCTGACTGTAACTCTACCTTCTTCTGTAAGAACCTATTACTATGTTACTACATATTACTACAATGTAAAGAAATCGTTCAAATTAATGATTGAAACATCCAGCATTAGGAATAAAATCAGGAAAACCATTGCAATGATAATGATAAGAGTTTGATATGAGAAGATGCTATTTCAATGTATTTTTGTTGCTAAAGATACCAGGGAATCTCATGATTCACAACACTAATAGTAAGCATTACAATGCCAGCATCACCAAAATCATGATATCTTCTTGTAGTAGCAGTATATATTGGTGAAGTTCAATGAGATATTTTACAAACTGCTAGAAAAATGACCAGTCTTAAACTAAATGCAGTCATGATAATATTTGCCAGTAAACATTTAAAATTAGTTTGTGCATCAAGTATTTTCACTGTTTTTTTTAAACCACTGAATAAGTCAGATAAGTAGTAAATTGCTTTTAGTTGAGAAAAATAAAAGAATTTTTGCAGAATGGCTTAATATATAAAATTGGAATGGGTATTTAACTCATTTGTAAATGATGAAAATAGCAGTTTTAGCCAAAAAAAAATTCAGATAAATTCAATTGAGTTCAGTAAAAACCAATAATTTCATAGTCCAAAGGAATTAATTTTAACAAATAAGTCTTAATTGTGAATGCTTTTAAATGTTGTCAAGATGTACTCTTTTCTTTGAAATAAAATAATTGACTTTAGAATTTCTAACACATTTGATTGAAAATGAATTTAGACTGTAGTCATCCTCTACAAAAGATGTACTGCAGAAGAATAATTGCAGGAATAGAAGAGTGTATCTCACAGTGTACGCCTATAGTATATATAGTATGTATTAAATTCAATATTCTCACTCAATTTCATGGTGCTGTTTTAAAATTGTATGATTATTTATATAGAAACACATTTGTAAGTGTGTAATTTTGTTGCAGATATAAATTTAGGTTTTATGAATCGCATATTGAATTGTTCTGTCTTGGCAAGATCATTCATTACTAGTCACTTTGACCTGATAAAATCATTTGGCTGTCTCTGATGCTGTTTGTCAAAACCTAGGTTCTGCTGTGGGAAGCTAATGGGAGAACTAAATATGAGTCACATCTAACACCTAAAACTTTTAGAATCACATTTAAGAGAGTAAAAAGAAACTCAACACTAATTACTTGTGTATTAAATTTGAAATCCTATATTGTTCAGGTTATCATTTCAACTGTAATTAGTCAATGTAAGCCATATTGAGATAGTATACTCTTTTGATTTTAGTATGTCTAATTAAATGACGTCAATATAAGTCTTCTGCTAATACTGGCCACACTAAGTGTTCTATGACGATGGAATGTTTAGAGGTTTCCTAGTTTATAGAACAGATCTACAGTGCTTAGTATTTCTTTAAGTTTTCCTATCTGAGCTGGCTAATTTTATGCTAACTTGACCCAAGCTAAAGTCATTTGAAAGGAAGGAACCACAACTGGGAAAATGCCTTCATCAGATCAAACTGTAGTAAAGTTTTTAGAGTATTATTAAAATTAGTAATCAATGGGAGGATCCTGCCCATTGTGACTGGTGCCATCCCTGGGTGTGTGTTCCTAGGTGTTATAAAAAAAAAAAAAGCAGACTGAGAAACCCACAAGGAACAAGCAAGTAAGCAGAGTCCCTCCATGGCTTCTTTATCAGTCCCTGCCTCCATGTTCCCGCCTAGGTTGCTTTACTGTTCTGAGATCCTTCAGTGATGGATTATGATGTGGAAGTGTAAATCAGATAAACCCTTTCCTCCTCAATTTCTTTTGGTCATGATGTTTTGTTGCAGCAACAGAAACCCCAACTAAGACACTACTTAAAAATAAACAGACCCTAACTAGATGAAGACAGTTTTTCTTGGAATTTCTCCACATTTACTATGCTGAGATATTTCCTACATTCAAGCCTATTCAAAGAGGAGCAAGAATCCATCTCTTAAAGTAAATTTCTTATTAAAGCTGACTATTTTTAATAAACAATGTGCCTTTCCTTCACAACATGTGTGTTACACTTATTCTTGCATCAATAATGTATGATTTTGATTTTCCTAATGAGTAACTTTAACTTCTATTTCCTATAAATGTGTTACAGAGCAGAATAATTCACTAGACATATGTTTCACTAAAGAAACACTCCTACCACTTATACATTACTGTGAATCCTCTGCTCTTTCTGATTATATTAGGAACTGGAGCCTTTGGAAGGTAATTCAGTCTTGCAGGTGTAGCTCTCAGGCAAAGCTTCAATGCCCTTAACTCCAGAAAAACGGTACTTATTTAACATATCAGTACAGTTGCACACATTAAGTCACAGCATCAGAGACTGCATACAGAAGACCTGCAGAAGATGAACCCAACCATCATGGCTGAAGAACTATTGACAGTTGATGACCACTGGCAGGGTTAGAGAGTCAGTTTTTCTTCAGGGATGCCATACCTGTGAGGCTACACATACTAGAATACACTGAGTGGATTCAGTAGGCTTAGAAAATAATATCAACATGGGAAGGAAAATTGTGTGCGTAGAGGGGTGGATGAGAGGGAGTAGGGAGGAATTTGAACAAAACACATTATATGCACGTATGAAGTTTCAGAGAGCAAACGAGAAGAGGCCAGGGAACTAGTTGCTTCTCTCCCATGATATGAGGGTATGACGTAACATCAATAGTCCACAAGGCCAGGTGAGGACAATCACAAAAACCTGAGCACAGCCCACCAACTACAGTTGTCAACCTAATCTACCTTATTTTGTAAATGTAGTCTTGACTAAATAAATGAAAGAACAATAAAACTTGAAAAACACTTATTAGAGAACCACTCGTCTCTAGTCAACAAAAGTATAATCACTATGCTTTCTTCTGACTATAGCTGGAAGCAAAAAGCATGTTCTACTTGGTTTTAGGAAAGTAGAACTTTGATTGACATCTAGCTTCCTTATCTTCTACTACCTCGACCCTCCTAACAGGAAAATCATTTTTCTTTTATTGAAAACAGACATTTTTCTCATGTAATATGTCCTGATTACAGTTTCCCCTCCCTCTAATCTCAGTTCTTGCTCCACCTCCCCTGCTATCTGGATCCATTCCCTTTCTATATCACTAAAAATACAGGCTTCTAATTGGCAATAATATGATAAATATAATATAAAACCAAAATAAACACATCAGAATAGAACAACAAACAACATAGTGTTGTGCTAGTGCTAGGGTCTTTCTTCTTATGAGATTATTGCCATCCTTTTTCCACTTGTCTTTTCTGTCCATCTCACTTTTTCCCCTCTAAGGATGTTTGAGACAGTGTCTTCCAATTATGAGCAGTAACATGTGAAAAAGAAAACACTTTATTTACTAGGAAAAGGCATACTGAAATGGATCAAGATAATATTGATTATAAACAAGACGAAAATTCATGAGACCCATCTTATTTTAATTACAGTCTCAAAGAATTAATATAAACACATATTAATATAAGAACACACACCAATTTTGAGGAAATTGTAAAATTGAATTCTGTGAGTTGGCATCAACATAGTTCATTTTTCACAAGAAATTGGGTTGAGAATACCACCTAGATATGCAGTTCTGCAAGCCTTCCTTTTTGTTTCATCAGGAAATACAAATGGGCTTTAATGAATGGATGGATGCGCCACACTAACACAACTGAATGAACTCTAAGAGATCACTCTAGGAGCGCACAGTGTAGTTTTGACTTCAACCCCTTTATTTTAATCTAATAAACTGTTGCTGGCAGTCTTAAAATGACCAACACAGATGCATTTATGTAACAGTGCCCCGTGACCAAAAGATTATGTGGTTTTTCACTATCAATCCTGTTCTACAATATTAGGTTTGTGCAAGTCATACAGCTGTTGCTAAATAAAGACTCTCCAAAACTGTCTGACTTAATATTTACTCCAATCATTCTACTGCACTACAGAGTATGAGAGCATCACAGGGCTCTGATCACATTTCAAAGGCATAAGATCCCAGTCCTCTCAGAATGCACAGACCTATTACACTATTCTTACAGAACTTACCTTTTAATTTTCCTTTGTATTTTGCTCTTTTAAATTAAAAATATATGTTTTATTATTTTTTATGTGTATGGGTGATTTGTCTGCTTGTATGTCATGGTACCACCTATGTTCCTGGTGTCCATGGAGGCCAGAAGAAGGCATTGCTTCCTTTGAGACTGGAGTTACAAAAGGTTGTTATCTGCCATGTGGGAGGGAAACTACATAGCAGGATGGTGGCTTTCAGTTTGATCCAGGTGGACCACCCAAGTCTTGTTTTCTTCATGTGCAGTGCCTTCATTTATATGAAGCTGTTTTTAAGCCCTGAGAGTCAAGCCAGGGTTATTTCAAGTCTGTTCTGTTTTGAGAGTCACTTGGAGTACCCTGCCTAGCCATTTGAAAAGAAGCTTCTTGTTAGTTTGTGGTTCTTCTCAGCAGCCTAAGTGGCATAACTTCCTTACACACACACACACACACACACACACACCAATTGTGTAAAATTTTTAGGCAAATATAAAATAATATGTTTCCTTGAGGCGTTGTCAAACAGTCTTGGTGTTGCTTGTCCCTCACTTCTTCTGTACTGACTTTTGTCCCTCATACCTGCCTTCCACCCCTCCCTGTTTTTCTGTTCCCACTTTAAATCATCTTTATTCTGATAGTCATCTCTCAAGCCTCCCCTCTGGTGCCTATGGCAACTTTAGACTTCACTGCTTTTGTGGTTACTCCATGTTGTATACTAACATCTGATGATTTGGAGTTAGGAAACTCAGATAAGAGAGAAGCTGCAGTATTTGTCTTTCTGGACATGGGTTACTTCACCCATATAATTGTTTTGAAAAAATTCTTTTCTTACTAATTTAATCTTCCCTACAGATCTACTGCTTTACTGTGTATTATTTCTTTCATGAGGATGTTTTGAAAGAAGCCAAAACAGAAAATATTTTGCCAAGACAAAAAGAAGAAATATTTCTGTAAGTTTAGAAAATTATTAAACTTTATTAAGAATATTTCTCCATATTTTAATGATTGAAAATACTTTTCTAACTCTTTTTCTTATAATTTTAAAATCTCCCTACTGCCCCTTGCTTGAATTGTTACTTTAGCACAGTTGATGAATTACAACAATGTATTATATAGCCTATAATAAAACCATGTATTAAAATGTTGTTTTATATAAGTTACCAATTACTATAATGATGTTGTGCAACAAAGTTAAAAATAAGTGGTTCAAATACTAGTAATTAAGTTTTATTCTTATGGCCAGAATTGAGTTTCAGTAGGCTTAGTACACACGCAAGGTTCTTTTCTCCAAGCTTCTAGCTCTGTCCATCTCCTTTGGTTCTTGTGTTGTCCATACTCCTCTGTGTTTTAAAGATTCCATTGCGAAATCAGCTGTTCTTCTGATGGGATTTTCTTTATATGGGATGTGATTTTTTTTAATCTTCTTTGTTCTGTAAAGGTTTTAACTGCATGATGCCATGGAAATTTCCTTTTCTGCCCCTGTCTACTTGGTGGTCTTGTGTGCTTTTTGTAGCTTTATTGGTGTGTCATTCCTTATTTGGGGAAGTTTATTTCCCCCTATGACTTTATATCTTGGGAATAACCAGAAGTTGTATAATTGGAATTAAGTCCTGCTCAATGAGACAGAATTCATGTCTGGTGCTGTAAACCTAAGCAATTACCTGTGGCTTGTGGAAGCTAGAGAGAAACCTGTCACTTCCCTAAACCAGTATAATTTCTAACCATGTTCTTAAAATTTACTCCTATACCCACAAAAAAGTGTGGCTATCACCCTTCATTAAAGGAGTTTCTTTTACAGAAGATAGAAACCATAACAGAAGAACGTAACCAGTAAAAATGCAGATAACAGTTGACAATCAGGCATGTAATATCAACTGATGCATCTACAACACAACCTCTACATCTAAGGCTCAAGAGATAAGGAAGAGTGGGTAGAAAGATTATAAGAGTAGAAGAACAGGACACCTGCTGAGAGATAATGTCTTCTATATATGACATGGGTGTTGTACCAATGAAATGAATAGTATTGTCACCTATACAAGACCTAAACATGACAACAAATGTGGACATTCTAATATGCATATGGGAAGTTTCCCAAAGCCCCACTCCAAGGTAAGTAGCTACAGGTCATTAATGACTGCTTAGAGACAGAATACCAGTCTGTTTCAGGGAGGACATCCCTAATAAGGGATACAGTACCAAGTAATAAGCCTTAAACACACTTACATATCAGCCACACTAAGTGAACTCAGTATTCTGTATTT
>PVIU01017959.1:0-40368 GCA_004026605.1 Ondatra zibethicus
TATGGTTACTGCAGGTATAGAAGAAAACACTCGAGAGGTGGACTGGGAGAGGCTTTTTGAGTAAAGGGGGGAGGAAGAGTAGTGTTTTAATACAGATGCCCACTTGGGAGGGCACCCCAAAGGGCATAATAATTTTCAGGAGCCAGAGCAATGGAGAGATGCTTAGGTAACTGGTGCCCAAGGGAGCATAGTAGGCTTCAGCAGCCAGAGAGAGAACACTTGCCAAGTAGGTGAGGAAAGACAGATGGGTAGAGTAGGTGGAAAGAAGTGGCTGTAGCCGAACTCTAGAATTTGGAATCAAATATGGTGGGTGGTAAAAGCCAGCATGGGCAAGTGATCCACATCAAGAGGTCAAAATGGGCAGTTTGGTTCTATGAGGAAAGGCTGAACCTTTTGGAAAGAGGGCTCATGTAGGTCCCTTCTCGGGTTTCTAGCTCCAGAATAAATGAAATGGGCACAGGAAAGAAGCCAAAATAGTTGCTCCATAGGTGAAAATGGAGAAGTTTATTCCAAACTGCCAAAATTGTCTTTTAAGAAAGCAGAGAGAAGTGATTGTGTGTGTGTGTGTGTGTGTGTGTGTGTGTGTGTGTGTGTGTGTGTGTGTGTATGTGTGTGTGTTCGGGTAATCTCCAGGTTTATGTGGAATTGGGAACCTGTGAGGAAGGGAGCCCTTGAGCTAGGTTGCAGGCTTGTGAGAAGGGACTGAGAGAGCCTAGGGGTTAGATTTGATCTTGACATGCTAACACACACCACCGTCATTAGGAGTGCCACATGTTCCTTTGCCAGAGATAAGGAGAATGATTCTTCTCATTAGGATTAGGAGCTATCTTCAACCCCCTGAAGGAATATTGGCATTTGTCTAAATGCCAGACTTTGGGGAAAGGAATTTCTTGGGCCCTGACACGAGAGAAACTTAGGTTTTCCTTTACTATTCCCTTTGCCTGAATTCACTCTTCTCACCTCTTTTGATTTACCCAACATTGACCTCTGACCTACATACACACACTGTTGAGACAGGGTTTCTCTGTGTACAAGCTCTGGCTGTCCGTGAACTCACTCTGTAGATCAGGCCGGCCTCAAACTCACAGAGATCCATCTGCCTCTGCCTTCTAAGTGCTGAGCTTAAAGGTGTGCATCACCACTGCACGGTTTTGATTGACTTTTGTACATCCAATAGAGATTACTTTCTCAACACTCACCCTAACACACCTTCTAAATGGGACATCAGATTCTCCCCAGCACCCACTTATGACACGCATTCATCCATCTCACCATAAATACTTCCTAACGAGCGAATGAGAGACCATTCCAAGGTGAGTTTTGCCTCAAAAGGTCAGTTTCTGGGTAGGACTCTGGTTGTGGTGATCTTGAAAAAAATGTTTAAAAGATCTTAGGCTATTTATTTATCTCTAAACTATAGTGCTTGCCTTAGTCGGTCAATGTGGTTTCTGTAAAATAAATTAAATGGGAGAAAACTATGCTTTAAGTTTGAATGAAAATGAGGACACGACTACTCCAAGGTACGGTTGAGAGGGAAGGGTTTTTATTGTAGATATGAGGACGAGAACAACAGTCAGAGGCATCTGGAAGGGTCCAGACTGAAAAGGGTCATGAAAGAGGTGGTGGGGTGAATGAGAGAGAAAGAGAAGAGAGAGAGGACCAAGAACCAAGAGTCCAAGAGAGTGCATGGGTTGAAATGCCTGGATTATATAGAGAGAAGCCTGGGGAAGGGAAGCATAGCCCACCCCCTGGACTGAAGATGTTTTGGGTAGGGGGCAGGGTGAGAAGTGCTGCGAGGAGCCACAGGTGAGGCCTGTCTTTTGAGCCCTGACAAAGTCCTGCATGACTGATGCAATACTACAGCCATGGCCACGGAAAGGTGGTAAATAATTAAAGATTAAATCTTGCAAAATGTTTCCCGTTGCTCAAGTGAGCTCTTCCTCCTTATATAGCAAATGCCCCTGAAACACACTGGCTTTCAAAAAGACTCATTTTAATGGATGTAGTATAAGGCGAGATGGCTCATCAGGTAAACTCGCTTGTCACCAAATCCGAAGACCTGATTTCAGTCCCTGGGACCTGCATGGTAGTAAGAGATAATCAATGCCCACAATTTGTCCTTTGACTTCTACAGGAACACTGTGGAATGTGGATGCTTCCCAAATAAAGAAATAAATGTTATTAAAACATCTTCTTTTGTCTTTTAAAGATTTATTTACTTAGTGTGTATAGTGTTCTGCCTGCATTTATGCCTGCAGGCCATAAGACGGCACCAGATCTCATTATAGATGGTTGTGAGCCACCATGTGGTTACTGGAAACTTAGCTCAGGACCTCTGGAAGAACAACCAATGCTCTTGGCCTCTGAGTCATCTCTCCAGCCCAATTAAAATATCGTAAAGGGTATAGTATAAATATACTTTCAGCATAATGTTTTGTATAATGGGAGTCAACCAGAATTTACTAAATGAATTTCCTTAACTTGTTTTTTTTCTATAATATCCATATCTAATAATAATTCGTGGTCAAGATTATATTTAAGCCACCTATTGAGTGAAGAATCCTAACAGTGCTTAAATATGTTTCTCATTTAGGGTTTGGTATGTGTTTATGTAGTCTGGAATAGTGACTTTGGAATGAGAGGCAGCATAGGGGTTGCTTGCCTTTCAGTTTGTTTATAGCCTGCCTTGCCTTGAACAGTTGGTAGGTGGCAGCAGGAGATCAGAAATTATGCTTGATAACTAAGCAGCACTCTGGAAAGCTTCTTTGGTTTGTTTGGTTTTAGATTTTCAAACAGGATTTCATTTGACACAGGCTAGCCTCAGACTTGCAGTGATCCTCCTGCCTCGCTCTCCCTAATGGGGGATTATAGGCATGCACCACCACACTCAGCCAGAAGGTTCTTTTTGATGTTATGGTTTTATTAATTTATAAAAGTGAAGCAGGATATCAGGTAAACAGTAAATACAAATAAGCAGGACGCAGCATATTTACAGAGCATAGACTACTCAAGCCTCCACTGCATGATATTTCAGCAAACTTCTTATCAAAAGGTCAAGGGTTAGTTTCATTATTCTTTTCTCTCCTCTCCAATCCCCATCCCAGGTCAGATCTTCTTTAGTGGTTTGAGAGTCAACCAGTTCTGTCTTGACCTGAGAATGACCTGGGAGTCATTGATTGAAAGTTTAAGTCATTTGCCATGTACTGTCATTGTGATTCTGAAAGTAGTTTGTAAAGAAATGACTCCATGAACCACAGTGGGAAATTATTTTGAAATGTTATTATGAATATCTATAAAATGTTCATTATATATTATGAAAAAACATATATATATGTATATATATGAAGAAAAACGTTGAAAAGTAAACCTCTTATTTTTTGTTGTATTAAGAAAGGGTCCCATGTAGCCCAGGATGGTCTCAACCTTGCTTTATGGCTGAAAATGACCTTGAACTCCTGATCCCTGGCCTTCACCTTTGGAGGCTCTGGGATTATTAAGGGTATACCGCCATACCTGGCCTAAACAGTAAACTTTTACTTTTGAAACAGTTTTAGATTTAAACAATGATTGTGAAGATAGCACAGAGTACCCAAATACCTCACCTTCCACCCTTCTCATGACTCCTATCTTAGCACTGGTGACAATGGACATGCTTGTAACGTCATTCAAAATGCTACCTTTATCGTAATTAATGAGCCAATATCATTATCTTACTATTAACTAAAGCTCTGACTTCTGATTTTCTTGGTTTTATTTAGGCTTCTTATCTGCTTCATGGTCCCATCAGAAATAGGCATTATGTTCACCACTCCTTAGACTTCTGGAAAGTGTTTCTCAGAGTGTTGCTTCTTTTTTTCATGACTTCGATAGTTTTGAAGATTGTTAGTCAGTTTTTGTGGTTTTTTTGTTTGTTTGTTTTTGTTTTTGAGACAAGATCTTTCTATGTAGCCCTGACTGTCCTGGAACTCACTATATGTATAAGGTTGACCTTGATTTCACAGAGATACATCTGCCTCTGTGTCCCCGTGCTGGGATTAAAGCTGTACACCACTATGCCTAGCTATTAAGTATTTTCTAGTTTCTCAATGAATCATTTTTAATTTTCAAAACTTTGCATAAGTTTCAAACATATACAAAATTAGAGAATAGTATAATGAAACCTCATATACACAGAACTCAACATTCATAACCATCATCAGTTCGCCAAGATTAGTTTATCTAAAATGTCCTGCTCCCTACCCTTGAACATTTAAAAATAAATAACAAGTATATTCTAGTACTCTTTATTTCAGCATATACCACTAATATAGTCGGTGTATGCTGTTCATGTTACATGAATTACCTGCTCATGCGTTAGGGCTGTAACTCAATTTGTGAAGTGTTTGCCTAGCACATACAATGCCTTGCACTCAACCACCAGCACCACAGGGCCGCCAAGCCTGATGGCCTGAGTTAGATCCCCAGAACCCCCAGAATTGAAGAAGAGAGCCTACTCTATGAAATTTTTCTCTGACCTCCATACATGTGCCATGGCACATGTACAGATAGACAGACAGACACTTACATGAGGAAGATCGAGAAAGAAGAGGGGAAGAAGTAGTAGTTGTAGTTTAAGGCTGTCTTTGGTTACATAGCTAGTTTGAGGCTAGCCTGGGATACATGAAATAGCTATTGCCGCATGTGATAAGACACATGAGTTAGATACTTGCAACTTTCAACACTTGGGAGACTGAAGGAGGAGGACTACCATGAATTCTAGGCTACACAGTGAGACCTTGTCTGACCAACAAACACAAACCACTCAAACAAACAAAACAAAGCTGCTGATGACTGTGTTGTATTGAGTAGTCAGCCTGCATTCAAAATTGTAGCAGTCTAATTGGGCTCAAAGAAGTTCTATTAAAAGCTTTGACTCAATGGTAGGGCATTTGCCTTGCATGCATGACACCCTGGCTTCCATTCCCGGCATTGCCAAAGTGTGTGTGTGTGTGGCTGGGGGTGAGGGGAGTCCTGTTCAATGAGCATACTCAAAGCTATGATCTAAGCAAGGCTTATTTATTGAATTTAGCTGACTAGAGAAAGGAAACTTTTACATCCATTTCTGCTAAGACCTGAAGTAGTAAAACTACTGTTATTCTTAAATTCAAGAGGAAGTGCTACATGCCGAGTGGAACATAATCTTAGACTATTTACAATGTTGCTAGTCCAGCACCTACCTCAAGCTGCAAGAACTGTTGGGAGGAGTCACTGAGTGTCCGGAGCCCTGTGGCCTAGTTTCAGATCAGCATATAAATAATTGTTCAATGGCTCTCTGAGAGACAAGACCCATGGAAATGGTCTCTCACTTGGCAAGAACCAGTATACCTCAGGACAGTGCAGAATGCCACCAAGACCACAGCCTGCACACTCTCTTCTCCCTCTCTCATATTATTGTAGACTTTCTTGGTGTTTTTAGTGTCACTTTTTGAGACACATATGGGACAGATGTGATCATTTCCAGAAATCCCATCCTTTTTCTCAAATAATTTTCTGTAGTGGCATTTCATTTGCATTTTAATAAATGAAACTTGCCTGAAGATCAGAGAGTAAAACAGCCCCACTGGTCAGCCTTACAGACCAGGCAGTGGTGGCACACACCTTTAATCTCAGTAACCACACTGGTTGCCATAGAAACCGGGTAGTGCATGCCTGTAATCCCAGTGGTGCATGCCTTTAATCCCAGCTCTAGAGAGGAATATAAAATGGGAGGAGACAGCTCTCAGACACAGTCTCATTCTGAGATTCCTGGAGGCAGGATTGCTGTCTTCGGTCTGAGGTTGAGGTAAGAGCCAGTGGCTGGCTGCTTTGCTTTTCTGGTCTTTAAGTTGAACCTCAATTTCTCTCTCTGAGTTTTTGTTAATCATGCTTCCATTTTTCCTAAACTTCTTTGGGAACTGATGCTTCTCAGGTTTCTTATAGAGATGCTTATGTATGTTGGACCCTTTTGTAGGACGAGTTAGAAAAATATACAAAAGCAGTTTATGGCAAATAACCCCTACTTCCGTAAATGTGCTTTGTTAAGTTTTGAATGATATTGTTCTTGAGAATCTGTCCCCATGTTTCTCACCTTTTAGCTTTGTAAAGACAGGCTGTGCCTGGCTTGATATTTAGCCAAGCTAACAAAATGCTGAGCACTGTTTTAGGTTTAAAATAGTTTTGATGTAAAAGTTGGGAAACAACTTATCTGACATATTTGTTTTTGCTGGAGGTTAACGTTGAAGGATGGGAAAAACATGTTTGTTTCTTCTTTTTTATTGATTTTATTGAGTTATACATTTTTCTTTGCTCCCCTCCCTCCCTTCCTCTCCTCTCCCCTTCAGCCCTCTTCCATGGTCCCCATGCTCCCAATTTACTCAGGAAGATCTTGTCTTTTTCTACTTCCCATATAGATTAGATTCATGTATGCCTCTCAACATATTTGTTTTTTAAGTATAAAATAAAGATGTCTCAAGTTCTTTGGGGCTGGCCACTTGTGTGAAACTCATCTGGTGGTCGAATAATTCTTCTTCAACTGACACCGCTTCCCTGTCTCAGAACCTGAACCCAGGCTGCAATGGGACTATTAAGGAGCTCAGGTCTTTTCATCTCAATTTGAGAGTGTGTGTTGGGTGCGGTGATGCATTTCTCTTTCTCCCAAGCACAGAAGATCTTTAAAAGAACTTATTTGGGAGCTAGGAATCTCTCATTGACTTTTTGTGGTGATAAGGTGATCAATTAAAGAGATTAATACGTAGTATCTCCTTAGGCCAAATGACATCGGGACATAGAGACTGTATTGCCTACCTCCATTTCACAGTTTCCAGGGCCTGTCATTATACTGACCCTGCAGGCAGATTTTCCTTTTCCATGTATTAACCTAACATGGTACTACAAAACAAGCAAGTTGCTTTTCTTCTACACTCTCTACTCCTCTCCTTATCCCCCTTCCCAACTTCTCTTCCCCTTCCCTTCCTTTTCTTTTCCTTTTGACAAGTTGTAGCCCAGGCTGGCCTCAAATTTAAGATCCTACTAACTTAACTTGTTGTATCAGTTACTTTTATCTTTTCTCTAACCAAATAGTTGGCAGAAGCAACCCAAGAGAGGGAGGGTTCACTTTGTTTCGTGGTTTGAAGGAATAGTGTGTATCATGGTGGGGAAGGCATGGGGAGAAGCAACTGTAGCCAAGAGCATGTGGTAACTGTTCACACCTCAGGGGAACAGAGATAGAAGCAGACCCAGAAGCAGGTGTGAGCTATAGACCTCAACTGCCCACTTCCTCCAGCCTGGCTCTGTTTCCTGAAGATATCATAAATATACTAAACAGGTGTCTACCAAATGTTTAACTACAAGAACCTATCAGGGCTGCTTCACATTCAAACCACAGTATCTCTGTATCGATAGGATTATAGAAGTATGCCACTATTCCTGACCTAAAAATTCCTTGAAGAGAGGATTGAGTCTGAGGTGGCTACACAAAGGGGCCTGTTTTCTGACTATCCCCCCAAACAGGAGGGAGGTAGCTATATATATTTCCTTTACAATATTTTTTATGGTGGTGAAAAATAAGCAGCCTGAATGGTTAAATTAAAATACTATGTAATATAAACATAATATAATGAATTAAAATATTCATTAGAAATAAATACCATGACTTGGAAAAGACAACAAAAACTCAATTCATAAAGCGTGCATGTTTTATATTAGTTTTATAGTTGAATCCATGCTGTATTTAAATACATATATACATACACACATATGTATACACACATACATAGAGAGAAAACAGTCAAAAATGATAACGTGTTAAGATTATGGATGACTGATATTTTTAATTTTCTAAATTTTTCTAGATCTTTCCTATTTAAATTTACTTAATATCAGAAACATTTGCTTATGATTCTAAAGTTTTATGAAGCAAAGGATAACCAGCCTACAGTTCACAGCTCCAGAGAACCTAGACAACAAAGAGGACCCTGAGAGAGACACACATGGATCCACTTAGGAAGGACAAAAAGATAAGATCTCCTGAGTAAATTGGGAGTGTGGAGGGCAGGGGAAGGGAGGAATGGGAGAGGGGAAATGTGTATAGCTCAATAAAAACAATAAAAAAGAAAACATTAAAAAACAATTCTAAAGTCTTAGAATTACATTTTATTAGAAATCCATGCTGAAATGGTCCATAAAAAATTTCCATTTACTAATGTTCAGCTGCTGGCAGACACAATACATTTTTTCAGCTAAGCAAATGTCAATCGTTACTATAACAGTTCTGAAGTTAAAATAGAGCTACATAATAACTGGGAGAGGTACTCCTGGGTAAAAGTGGAGAAGAGCAGGAAAATGTCCACCTTCCCAAGCAGTGATTTCTAAGGCACAGAACTAATGGGGAGGATGCAATCTGAGAAGGACTTGCGAGGCAACTGAGCACAAAGGGAAGATTTAGGGGTTCTTGGAGGTATCCCAGGTAAAGTAGGTTCCAGAGAAGAGTTTTTATTACGTTCTACTGAAAGCGCTGGACAGTGGGTTACCTTCAGTATTTGGAGAAGCATGAAAAAACAGGTTAGAGGAGGCTGGAGGCTTAGGTTTGGTTCTGAATGCAATGGAGAGAATCTGAGGATATCTGAGAAAGACTCAAAATCTATGTGGACTTCACGGTCTTCAGGAAGTGACTTGGGAGTGTGTGTGAGTAGGGGGGAGTTAAATTGTGAAGTCTCTGCAACACTAAGCCCATCATCAGCTAAACTGATCCAGACTAGCACTTCTAGAACATATCTTACCTGAAAATTGATTTGACCACTTTGAGTTTCAGAGTACTTACTCACTCTGATACAGGGTCTCACCATGTAGTCTGAGCTGGCCTGGATGCAGGCTGACCTCACACTTAAAAGATCAGCTGGCCTCTGCCTCTCCAGTGTTGGCATTAGACGAGCATGCCACCACACCTGGCCCTGAGTTTTGTGTGTTCCAGACAGAACTGGCATATAGTACTTAATCCAGTTGTAGTAGATTCTTCTATTCAGAAAGAGGCAAAGAAATGTCTAAAGGTATCAAGGCCAACAAAGAAATTGAGAAATGGAAATTCTCACATGTAAAAAAAAGTATTTGAAGTTTAGAAGGCAGGTTATCAAAAGTTGTATCCTGATTATTTGGAGTGATGGGTTAGTATAAGGTAAGACTTTAAATACCTCACTAGAAAATATAATTCTCTAAATATAAAGTCTTAATTGTCCTAGGCAACTGAACTGTCAAGACCATGAAAACAAAACTACAAAACATCTAAAACTGTATGACAACAGACAAGATGACTGTGTTTCCATTAGCATGGGACGAAATTATTAAAATTTCTCATCCTAGACAGTATTGCATCTATTTAGAACTGGGATTCAGGCACAAACCTTTCTGAATCAGGAGCCTAACTGAAAAAGTCAAGCTTAATTTACGGTTTAGCTCACCATCACTGTGGATTTGACAGCTGCCAGAACATTTCAGAATTAATTTGCCTTGTGCCACTAAGCTAAGCAGCTCCTTCATTTTAAACGCAAATCTCGGGAGTAATTGAGGAGGGGCTGGAAATGGGAATATCCTTTCCAGGGCACATATGTTCATGTGAAGTAGAAGGCACCACATTTACAGAAGGGTGAGCATAGTTAAGAACGATAAATATAATTTAAAATTGTTGAGATCTTAAATGAAATCAGATGTGAGGTGAATGTTCATTAGTTTGAATTAATCTCTTTACAGTGTACCGATATGAAAACACCTAAAACTTAGAAAAATCCTTTGGCATTTTATCCTTGTATATAATGAATTTTGGTATCCGCTCTTACCCTCTCTCACCCTCTACCCTTTCCTCGTCCCAACAAGTCCCCTCCGATTTTCATCCTTAAGGGAAAAAAAAAAACAACAAACTAACATTTTTGTGTGTCAAATAAACGTCAGTAGGTAGATGAATATATTCGTTCGGTTGGGCACTTTAGAGAACCGGGTCCTGGGGACCTAGCAGACTGCCTGGGAGCGCGAGCGCCCCGAGTCCAGCCGCCCTCACTGCGGGCGGCCGTCCTTGCGGCCATCTGTCGCTTGACGACTCCGCGCTCGCGTCCCGGGCCGTCGGGCACCCATGCCAGCGCCCATGAGCCTCCTCCGCGCCGCCGTCGCCGCCGGGCACCCGTGCCAGCGCCCATGAGCCTCCTCCGCGCAGCCGCCGTCGCCGCCGGGCCCGCGCCGCACACTCCGATCCGGCTGCTCGCGAGAAACCTGGCCGCCATGGCGGAGCCGCTCAAGTCTGTGGATTACGAAGTGTTCGGGAGAGTGCAGGGTACAGCCTGACCCTGGGAGGCAAGACGGGGCTGGGGGAGGCACAGGAGGAAGATATGGCCGCCCATCTTAGGGCTGCCTCTTCCTTCCGAGGCACGGACTTCCGCTCAGCCATGACACAGCAGCGGCGCGTGGGAAGCAGGGGCATTGCGCGTGCGCGGGAGGGCTGCGGCCGGGAGACGGGGGCGGAGGGAGGTCACCCAGGGTATCCGAGGGGGCGACCGCCATCCTACGGGAGAACGCTGTTGTGGGTCGGAAAAGGTTATCAGGCGTGGGTTTAGCAAGGATGTTTAATGATACTGGCTGGTTTACTTTGTCCGAGGTTGTAGACCCCCTCCAACTAACTATCAAGTTTTTCTTCCTGGGTTCTGGAGATTGAACATATTTTTGCATTTGTGCACTATTCCACTGAATGACGCGCTCATGCAATTTAAATGAGATTTTCTTGCACAGAACATAATGTCTGACTTATTGAAAAATTTTAATATTTGTACATTAAAACGTTAAACCATTCTTTGAAATTTACCTAATGGGCTTGACATGGTGGCTCACGCCTTCGTTAGGCAAAAGCAAGTTGATCTCTTTGAGTTCGAGAAGCATAATCTACACACAGAGAAAATTATCTAATGGAATATAAATACTGTAAAGATTTAATATATACTATTATTCATTTAAAGGAAGAAAGCTTTTTGAGACTGAGAATATAGCTCATTTGGTAGAGCGCTTGCCTAATTGGATACCTGCACCACACCAATGTGATGTGGTGGCACATGCCCATAATCCAGCCAGCTCTTGTGAGGTGGCAGTAGATGGAGTTGGAGCCAGTCGAGACTGCATGAGACCCTGTCTCCAAAATAAAAACAAGGCTCTTTTACAATGATATAACTTTCTGCTTGCGTCTGATTTCCATTCTACGCCCTCATAACTTTATCCCATCATTTGGGATACAGGAGAGTTTCTTACTACTCACTCCATCTTCACTCACCTCCCACCCTAGATGTGCTATGTATGTGTGTAATAGAAATGGGATACAGGATCCTTTTATTAACTTCCAATAGCAATAAGCTTTAATGCTAAGCATTCGATTGCAAAGGTGAGTTTGTATTGGAAATATATTTCTAAGCAGAAGAGCTGGGAGTTGTTTTTTTTTTTTAATGGAATCCTGTTTAAGGAGGAGGGGAATATTATCCTTTTATTTTGATATTTTATAGATATTTTACACTTTGGGGTGGTGTATCCAGGGCAAGTTAAAATGAATGAGAGTGTTTTATTGTTTCTGAGCGTCACTATGAAAGGGGAGGCGGGGAAGGAAAATGGCAGCATGCAAGTCTGAGGTCAGGTTTGGGAAAGAATGCATGAGGAAGTTGAAAATCACTTGAAAAGTGATTCCCTTACAGTTCTTGGGTTTGTACCTTTAGAAAGTGCATCAGGAGTCATGGCTGTAGTACCCATCCCATCCTGTCTAATCCCAGAAGCTGAGCAGTATTGGGTCTGGTTAGTACTTTTGATACTGTGATAATTTGACTACGTTTGGAGTTAACTAAAATCCCAAAATGGGTTTTAAAAATCCCTGAGAGGCATTTTTGCTTTACTTGAAGTGGGAAGACCCACTTCTAATCCAGATCTTTGAGGTAGAAAGGCCCACCTCTAACCCGGGGCACACCTCTGGAAGCCTGTATAAAGACATAGAAGAAGGAAGTTTCCCTCTTTGCCTGCTCTCAGCTTGCTAGCAAGTCCATTCCTTCACTGGCATTAGAGCCTACTTCTTCAGGATTCTGGCATCTACTGGAGACAGCTGAAACGTCCAGCCTCACGGACTAAACAACTACTGAGCAATAATAGCCGGCCATTGATGGATTAGCAGGACCATAGCCTGTAAGTCTAATAAATCCCCTTTCTATATATATTCATTCTGTAAGCTCTAGAGAATCCTGACTAATACAGATTTTGGTACCAGAGGTGCTTCTAGAGCAACAAAAATATAAGGATGACTCTTTTAAGTATCGGGAATAGGCTTTCTAATTTGCCAACACCTGCAGTTACTGAAGCCTTTTCAGTTACTGAAGCCTCTCCTGGGAGCTTGGAACCCATGGTAGGAACTGTTTTACAAACTTAAAGAGATAATGCATTCGATTCCCCAATTGTGAATGGAAAAACATTTGGTAACTCAGTATGTGAAACTTTTGAGTTTGTGGAAAAATAGGGAAGATGATGATGCTGGTTGATTGATCCTAGATCTCTGTATAAATTGACAATGGAAAGGAAGAGTTCTGTGATAAAATTAACCTATTTCTAGCATCTCAGAATAGGGTGATAGACAAGAATGAACTGGGTGATAAAATTGGCTGGCTCCAGATATAAAGTTTTCTAAGTGTGTGCACAGGAAGAGAATCTTCTCTCCAGCAGCCACAGAGGTCAAGTTTTGAAAAATCAAGCCAACGTCCTCATTATAAGGTTGGCTGGATTGCAGTGAAAATTACAAGTTCCAGCTTTGGAGGGTGTCTTTGGTTAAGGTAAGGGCATTAATTGGTAAAGAATGGGACCTTGCACCTTGGGATGGGAATGTGTGGAAGCACCCTATTGAAGCTGAGAACTTTGAACCCTCAGGATTTCAGGGGTTTATCTCACCTGAGGAAGTAGTCTCTACACCCTCAGTAGAAGATGTGCCTGAATTCCACCCCCTCTTTCACCTTTGATTGAGGAAATTAATCCTTTGTTATCTGATAAACAAACAAACAAAGAATGAATTTTGCTGAAGGAAATGCCAAGCAAGACAATTCTGGTATCCCTCAGGGCCCACCAATAGTTGTCTCTAGACTTATAGCCAGACTTAAGGAAAAGAAGGCTCCTAGAGGGAAGGTGGAAAGCATAGTCCGTGGGGACTACTAAAGAGCTTAATGAGTTTGCCATTTTTTTCAAGCAGACATCAGGGACAATTTGTGGGAATAGATTTTTAAGGGTGTAGGATAATGTGGAATAAACATAAAACTGGATCAGGCTGAGTTTATTGATATGGGTCCACTAAGTGGAGATTCTAGGTTTAGTATGGACGCTCTCACAATTTAAAAAAAAGTGTCACAAATGAGGTTGAATGGTTAGCTGAAACATTTGTGAAAAGTTGTCATACCAAAAAGGAACTGGAGATGCCTGATATCCCTTGTCTTAGTGTTGATGAAGGGATCCTCCTCCTCCTCCTCTTCCTCCTTCTTTTCGGTATGTGTTTTTTGAGACAGGGTTTCTCCGTGAAATAGTCCTGGCTGTCCTGGAATTTTCTCTGTTGACCAGGCTGGCCTTGAACTTACAGAAGTCTGCCTGCCTCTGCCTCCTGAGTGCACCACCACCACCCAGCTTGATGAAGGAACTTTAAGGTTCAGAGAAATTGCGATGCTAGAATGGGTATGCTGTGTAAAATCTAATCCTCCACAATGGGAAGGTGCAGAAGACATGCCCTTCACTAATCCTATAAGACATAAAATGTTGAGAGGGCGCCAGCACACTTGAAGAGCTTTGTTGTTGCCTTTTTTCTTGTGTCATACCTTAGGTTTAGAGACACTGCTGCTTAATTGTATGAATTAAATGCAGTGGGTTTAATTGGGGACAAGGTACCAGCAGCCACGTGACAGCACTGAATTATCAAAGATAAGGTGATCTTGGTTATTGTAATGGGCAGCATAGACAAAGCAATGTCCATAACTGGCCTAACCCATAATGGTGATCCCAGGCAAAATGAATCTTATGACAGCATGGCTCATAGACCTTTGGTACTGGCTAATCAACCATTGTGTTTCCATACATGAAATAGATAAGAAACCTATTGAATTTTTGTTTGATCTATATATGTGGATGAAAAAAGTCATGAATGAAAAAAAGGCTGCATTGGATTATGGCGAAAGGCAATCAATTTCCAAACTTGAGCCAAATTGTGAATGAACAGTCAGATTCCACTGAGGAAGGACCTTGAAAAAATACTAAAAATTTTATGGTTAGCCTTTCTCCAGTCCCTTCCAGAGGAATCTGTGGCCTTTTACCAGGGTAACTATACATTGGGGGAAAGGAAATAGCCAGACTTTCTGGGGTCTGTTGGATACTGGTTCTGAATTGGTGCTGACTCCAGGAGAGCATAAGACATGTTGTGGCCTTGTAGTTAAAGTAGAGGCTTATTGAGGCAGAGGCTGATGTTCAACTCATAGTAGATCCAGTGGGTCCCCAAACTTATCTTGTGGTTATCTCCCTAGAAAGCATAATTGAGATAGATATAATTAGAAGTTGGCAGAATTCTCACATTGGGTCCCTGATCAGCTGAGTGAGGGCTGTTATGGATGGAAAGGCCAAATGAAAGCTTTAGAGTGGCTCTGCCAAGGACCATAGTGCCAAGGACCAAACCAGTATCACATCCATGGGGAATTGTAGAAATTCGTACCAACATCAAGGACTTGAAAGATGCAGGCGTGTGGGCTTTTACCACATCTTCCTCTAGCTTTCTTATTTGGCCAGTATGGAAGGACAGTTGAGAATGACAGTTGACTATTAAAAACTCAGTCAAGTAGTGGCTATAATTGTAGTTGCTGTACCAGATATGGTGTCCTTACTTGGGCAGACTAACACATCTGGTACATAGTATAAAGCTATTGATCCAGCAAATGCCTTTTTCTTGGTACCTGTCCACAAGGACCACCAGAAGCAATTTACTTTCAGTTGAACTACAAGGCCAGCAGTTTATACCTTTACAGTTTTATTTCAAGAATATTTTAACTATCCAGCCCTGTGCCATAACTTAGTTAGAAGAAATCTTAATCCCCTGTCTCTTCCACAATATATATCATTGGTGCCCTATATTGATGAATTTATGCTGATTGGACCAAGGGAACAGAAGGTACCAATCTCTTTGGACTCATTGGTAACCCATATGTGCATCAGAGGATGGGAAATAAATCCAAGCAAAATTCAAGGACCGTCTACCTCAGTGAAATTCTTAGGAGTTCAGTGGTGTAGGGCATACAGAGTTATTCCTTCTAAGGTAATGGATAAGTTAATGCATCTGGCCCATTCCACCACCGAGAATGAAGCACAGTGTTTAGTGGGCCTGTTTCAATTCTGGAGACAGCACATTCCTCACTTGGTGTGTTACTCTGGCCCATATGCAGAGTTACTGGAAAACTGCTAGCTTTCTGTGGGGCCTGGAACAGGAGACGGCTCTTCAACAGGTCCAGGCTGCTGTGCAGGCTGATCTACCATTGGACCATATGATCCAGCAAACCGTATGGTACTTGAGGTATCAGTGGCAGATAGGGATGCTGTTTGGCAGGTCCCTGTTGGTGAATCACAGAAGACACCTTTGGAATTTTGGAGCAAGGCTCTATCATCATCTGCAGACAACTATTCTCCTTTTGAAAGATAGATCTTAACTTGCTGGACATTATCAAAGGTATATACCACTTCTATTTGATAATTATCTTCTGCTGTACATGTCTTTCTTCATGATTATTTTATTTTTAAATGGTATGTATCTGTGTATGTCTGGTTATGAGTATGCGCATGTAGGTGCAAGTGACCCCAGAGGCCAGAGAGGCATTGGATCACCTGGCACAGGAGTCATAGGCATTTGTGAGATACTGGACACAACTGCTAGAATCCTAATTCAGGTCTTTTAGAACAGTGCATGTGTGATCTTAACTACACATGTGCTATCTCTCCAGCCCAGGGAGTTAGTTTCTTGCCTCCCACCATGTGGGTCCTGGGACTGAACTCAGTAGTCAGACTAGGAGTAGTCTTTTTTCCAGGAGCCACCTTGCTGGCCCTTGTCTAATACTTTTGACATGAGAAGACCAGGTTAGGAATTTGACAGCAGAAGAGCCAGAGGTAATGTGCCATTTCCATTGCATGTTGCAAGTGACCCTGAGACTCATGGTAGTTCACGTTGACCTTGATAACCTAAGATAGTGTTTGCTGGTTTGTCTACTGTAAAGTTACTTTGAATTTCTTCTCTTTTGCCAGTCCCACATTTCCTAGAAGCCCCATGGGTTTTGTTTGTTTTTCCTGTGAATTTCTGTTACCAGATGTGGGAGGTGAGGCTTTCCTGAGGCATAGGAACTGGGACCTGAGTCTTTGCTAGCACTTTTGTAGCTGTGCCTCGGATTACAATGTTTCAGTGCATGTTTTGTTACATTTCCTCCATAGAAGGAAAGACTAAAGAATTGAAAAAGAGCCAGGTGATCTGGCACTAGGCCTTTAGTCCCATCACTTTGGATGCAGAGACAGGTGGAGCTCTATTAGTTTGAGGCCAACCTGGTCTTCAAAGCAAGTTCCAGGACAGCTATGGTGGGTAGATAGAGGAACACTTTCTTAAAAAAACATAAAGGGGGGGGATTGAAAATTGGTTAACTGTACGAATGATTTGATACTTTATCAGCTTTCTGCTGGACACTAACACTCTTAGAAATGCGTCCTGGACCTCTTGGGTGGGACCCGGACTAAGCAAGGGACATCACTGGGAGCAGGCGTGAGTCAGCAACCTATGCCAGAGTAGGCCAGAGATAGCAAACTTCCAAGGGACAAGAACAAGGGAGGAACTGTTGAGGGAAAAGGCCCAAGCCAGAGACCTCTGAAGGACCAGGTACAAGTCAGGGACCTCTGAGGGAACAGACTTGAGCCAGAGACCTCTGCGGGACTAGGCCCAAGGCAGGGACATCTACAGGAACAGGCCTGAGCTAGCGACTTCCACTGGAGCAGGCCAAGCCAATGACCTCCACAGGATCAGGTATAAGGAAGTGACCACAGAGGGAGCAGGCCTGAGCCAGCAAGCTCTGCGAGACCAGGCACAAGTCAGGGACCTCCACTGGAGCAGGCCCAAGCCAGCAAACTCCACCAGAGCCGGCCTGAGCCTGTGACCTCTCCTGGAGCAGCCTCAAGGCAGCTACCTCAGCAGGAGCAGCTCCAAGCAAGCAACCTCCTTAGGAGCAGGCCCTAATGACCTCCAGGATTGCTGAGTGACACCTGGGAGCACCAAGTGACCTCCAGGAACATCAAGTGACCTCCAGGTGACTGGAACCATGGCCCTGACTGCACCACGAGGAGCAACCATCTGAGCCTTGGATCCACTGACACCTGAATGATTGAACACCAGAGACACAGCCCCAACTACACCAATCAGAGGAACAGATGAGATGGGTAGACAGGTAAGAACCCAACACCAACAAAAACTAGTGGTTGTACAAGAGCAAGACTTGAACACCCAATTATAGGTGAAGCAGAAGAAAATGATCTAAAAATAACTTTAGGAGAATGTTTGAGGCCCTTCAAGAAGAAATGAAAAATTCCCTCAAAGAAATGGAGGAAAAGACAAACAAAAAATTGGAAGAACTCAACAAATCCCTTAAAACCAAGAAAAAAGCAATCAAACAGGTGAAAGAAACGATTCCAGACTTGAAAACCGAAATAGAGACAATAAAGAAAACACAAATCAAGGAAAAACTGGAAATGGAAAATATGAGAAAACGATTAGGAACCACAAATGCAATAATAAACAACAGAATACGAGAGATGGAAGAGAAAAACCTCAAGCACTGAAGATACAATAGAGGAAATAGACTCATCAGTCAAAGAAAACATTAAATCTAATAAAAGCTTAACCCAAAATACCCGGGAAATATGGGACACCATGAAAAGACCAAACCGAAGAATAATAAGGATAAAGAAGGAGAAGTCCAACTCAAAAGCACAGAAAATATATTTAACAAAATCATAGAAGAAAACTTTCCCAATCTAAAGAAAGATATGCATATGAAGATAAAGGAAGCTTACAGAACACCAAATAGGCTGGATCCAGAAAAAAAAAAACTCCCCTTGACACATAATAATCAAAGCACTAAACATACAGAATAAAGAAAGAATATTAAGAGCTGCAAAGGAAAAGGCCAAGTAATATATAAAAGTAGACCTATCAGAATTACACCTGACTTCTCAGTGGAAACAATGAAAGCCAGAAGGTCATGGTCAAGCATTATGCAGACACTAGAGACCACGGATGCACGCCCAGACTACTATACCCAGCAAAACTTTCAATCACTATAGATGGACAAAACAGGATATTCCATGACAGAAGGAGATTTAACCAATACCTAGCCACAAACCCAGCCCTACACAAAGTACTAGAAGGAAAACTCCAACCCAACGAACTTGGCTACATCAACAAAAACACAGACAATAGATGATCTCACAGCAGCAAATCCCAAAGAAGGGAAAAGCATACACACAATAACATCACCAACAATGAAAACTAAAATAACAGGAGCTAGCAACCACTGGTCATTAATATTCCTTAATACAAATGGGCTCAACTCACCTATAAAAAGACACAGGCTAACAGGTTGGATACAAAAACCAAATCCGTCCTTCTGTTGCATACAAGAAGCACACCTCAAACTCAAATATGGACATCGACTCAAAGGAAAGGGTTGAGAAAAAATTTTCCAAACAAATGGACCTAAAAAACAAGCTGGTGTAGCTATTATAATATCTAACAAAATAGGCTTTAAACTAAAATCAATCAAAAGAGACACTTCATACTAGTCACAGGAAAAATCCATCAAGAGGAAATCTCAATACTGAACATCTATCCCCCAAATAAAGGGCACCCTCATATGTAAAAGAAACACCACTAAAGCTTAAATCACACATTAAACCCTACACACTAATAGTGGGAAACTTCAACTCCCCACTCTCACCACTGGATAGGTCTGTCAGACAGAAAATTAACAGAGAAATAAGGGAACTAACAGATGTTATGACTCAAATGTATTTAACAGACATCTATAGAACATTCCATCCAAACATAAAAGAATATACCTTCTTCTCAGCACCTCATGGAACCTTCTCAAAAATTGGTCTCATACTAGGTAAGAAAGTAAATCTCAACAGATACAACATAATTGGAATAACCCCATGTATCTTATTAGATCACCATGGCTTAAAATTAGAATTCAACAGCAACACTAATTCCAGAAAGCCCACAAACACATGGAAATTAAACAATGCTCACCTGAAGCATCAATGGATTGAGGAAAAAATGAAGGAAGAAATTAAAGACTTCCTAAAATTCAATGACAGTGACCACACCACATACCCAAATCTATGGGACAAAATGAAAGCAGTGTTAGGAGGAAAGTTCATAGCACTAAATGCCTACATAAAGAAGCTGGAAAAATCCACACTAGTGAATTAACAGAACATTTGAAAACTTTAGAACAAAAAGAAGCAAACTTACCCAAGAGAACTAGATGGCAGGAAATAATCAAATTGAAAGCTAAAATCAACAAAGAAAATAATAAAAAGAATCAACGAGACAAAGAGTTGGTTCTACGAGAAAATCAACAAAATAGACAAACCCTTAGCCAGACTAACCAAAAGGCAGAGAAAGAATATCCAAATTAACAAAATCAGAAATGAAAAGGGGAATATAACAACAGACACAGAGAATAATTAGGTCAAATTTCAAAAACCTGTACTCCACAAAATTAGAAAACTTAAAGGAAATGGACAACTTTCTGGATAAATATCACTTATCAAATCAAGACCACAAAAGCAAATTAAACAGACCTATATTTGCTAAAGAAATTGAAATAGTCATCAAAAGTCTCCCACCTGGAAAAAGCCCAGGAGCAGATGGTTTCAGCTCACAATTCTACAAGATTTTCCATGAAGAACTAATACTAATACTCCTCAAATTGTTTCATACAAAAGAAACAGAAGGAACATTGCTAAACGCTTTTTATGAGGCTACAATTACCCTGATACCCAAACTACACAAAGACATTACTAAGAAAGAGAATTACAGACCAATCTCACTTATGAACATTGATGCGAAAATACTCAATAAAACCAAATTCAAGAACACATCAGAAAAAGCATCCACCATGATCAAGTCGGCTTCATCCCAGAGATGCAGGGATGGTTCAACATATAAAAATCTGTCAATGTAATCCACCATATAAACAAACTGAGAAATAAAAACCACATGATCATCTCATTAGATGCTGAAAAAGCCTCCAACAAAATACAACATCCCTTCACAATAAAGGTCTTGGAGAGAGCAGTGATATAGGGAACACACCTAAACATAATAAAGGCAATATACACCAAGCCAACAGCCAACATCAAACTAAATGGAGAAAAACTCGAAGCCATCCCACTGAAATCAGGAACAAGACAAGGTTGTCCACTCTTTCCATATCTATTCAATACAGTACTTGAGGTTCTAGCTAGAGCAATAAGACAACAAAAGGAGATCAAGGGGATATAATTTGAGAAAGAAGAAGTCAAACTTTGACTATTTGTTTATGATATGATAGTTTGCATAAGTGACTCCAAAAATTCTATCAAGGAACTTCTACAACTCATAAACACCTTCAGTAATGTAGCAGAATATAAGATTAACTCAAAAAAGTCAGTAGCCCTCCTGTATATAGATGATAAATGGGCTGAGAAAGAAATCAGAGAACCATCATTCTTTACAATAGCCACAAATAGCATAAAATATCTTGGAGTATCTCTAACCAAACAAGTGGAAGACCCATATGACATGAACTTTAAATCTTTGAAGAAAGAAGTTGAAGAAGACACCAGAATATGGAAAGATCTCCCATGCTCTTGGGTAGGTAGAATTAACATAGTAAAAATGGTAGTCTTACCAAAAGCATTCTACAGATTCAATGCAATGCCCATCAAAATCCCAGCAAAATTCTTCACAGACCTCGAAAGAAAAATACTCAACTTCATATGGAAAAGCAAAAAACCCAAGATGGTCAAAACAATCCTGTACAATAAAGGAACTTCTGGAGGCATCACAATTCCTGACTTCAGACTCTACTACAGAGCTACAGTACTGAAAACAGCCTGGTATTGGCATAAGAACAGACAGCAGGACCAATGGAACCGAACTGAAGACCCGGATATCAATCCACACTCCTGAATTTTGACAAAGAAGCAAAAAATATAAAAGGGAAAAAAAGAAAACATATTTAACAAATGGTCTGGCATATCTGGATATCAACATGTAGAAGAATGAAAATAGACCCATATCTAGCACCATGCACAAAACTCAAGTCCAAATGGATCAAAGACCTAACAGAAAGCCAGCCACGCTTAACCTCATAGAAGAGAAAGTGGGAAGTACACTTAAATGCATTGGCATAGGAGACCACTTTCTATATTTAACCCCAGTATCACAGACACTGAGAGAAACAATTAGTTAATGGGACTTCCTGAAACTGAGAAGCTTCTGTAAAGCAAAGGAAATGATCACCGAGAAAAACTGGCAGCCTCTGGAATGGGAGAAGATCTTCACCAACCCCACATCAGACAGAGGACTGATCTCCAAAATATATAAAGAACTCAAGAAATTGGTCATTAAAAAGAACAAATAATCCAATAAAAAAATGGGGCACACACCTAAACAGAGACCTCTCAACAGATGAATCTAAAATGGCTGAAAGACACTTAAGGAAATGTTCAACACCCTTAGCCATCAGAGAAATGCAAATCAAAACAACTCTCAGATTTCATCTTACACCTATAAAAATGGCCAAGATCAAAAATGTTGATGACAACTTATGCTGGAGATGGTGTGGGGTAAACAGAACACTCCTCCATTGTTTGGGGGTTGCAAACTGGTATAGTCACTTTGGATGTCAGTATGGCAATTTCTCAGAAAATAGGAAACAACCTACCTCAAGATCCAGGAATACTACTTTTGGTTATATACCTAAAGGATGCTCCATCATACCATAAGGTCTTCTTATGTTCATACCAGCATTATTTGTCATAGCCAGAACCTGAAAACAACCTAAATGTCCCTTGACTGAAGAATAGATAAGGAAAATATGGTACATTTACACAATGGAATACTACACAGCAGAAAAAAAATAATGACATCTTGAAATTTGTGGGTAAATGGATGAATCTAGAAAACATCATATTGAGTGAGGTAACTCAGACCCAATCCAGAAAGACGAATATCATATATACTTGCTCATAAGTGGCTTTTAGATATAAAGCAAAGAAAAACCAACCTAGAATTCCCAATTCCATAGAACCTAGACAACAAAGAGGACTCTAAGACATACATGGATCTAATCGACATGGGAAGTAGAAAAAGACAAGATCTCCTGTGTAAATTTGGAACTCGGAGACCATGGGAGAGAGTAGAAGGGGAGGGGAAAGGAAGGGAGTGGAGTGGAGTAAAATATATATAGCACAATAAAAACAATTAAAAAATGAAGTTCAGATACACAAAGAAAAAAAATGCGTCCTGGCCATGTGTTGGTTTACAAGCGCCAGGAGTTTGTTTTGGACAGTAGTAACTGGGTTTTAGAATAGGACAAGTTTATTAGAATGTGATATAAATAGTTTTTCTCAAAGTTTGTTTAAGCTGGGTATGTATAGTGGTGCATACATACCTGTCATCCCATCAATCAGGAAACTGAGGCAGGAGGATCACAAAGTCAAGGCCAGCTTCATAGAAAAGAAAGGTCTAGGGGAAGGGGGTTGAAGGAGGGAAGAGAAAGAAAAATGAAAAGAAATATTACTTCAAATCTAAACTGTGATGAATTACTAATGATCTTATCACATGATCAACACATACATATCTTCCCTTGTATAGACAGATAAATAGAAAAGCTGCATTTTAAAAGTTAGAAATTTAAGTACATTAGAGTCAAGATGTGTAAGTATGCCGACTCTCACCCCTCACATTTGTTATTATTCCATTTTGTTGATAGTTCCACTGCATTCCCTTCTTTCATGCCCTTTCATCTATGCTGTTTCCCCCACAGTTATTTGCGTACCCAGCTTTGTGTCTCTCACTCTCTTAGGAAGGGCAATATTTTGAAGGTCAGGCTGAGGACTTGTTACATCCCTCCCACAGGGCTTGTGCCTCTGGTGGGGACTTTAAATTGTCTTGAAGTAAACTGAGAAGAGGTGGTGTGGGGGCTGTTCCAACTGTTTGAAAGATGCTAACATGACCTGTAACTCTAAGGAACAGCCCCTTGACCATGGGGAAAGGTAAAGCAGAATTTTAGTCTTTAAAAGGCAATCTTTTCTGGGAATTAAAGATGTTCAAAGTTATTAAGGGAAGGTGACCAATCAGTGGGAATTCTGCAAGGAGGCAGGAAAGACAGTGAGGGTTTTGAATATGTCCAAAATATATTATACACATGTGAACCCACATAAACACATTTTATGTGATTAATGAACACCATTTTGAAATCATTAAAGAATGATATATAGAGCAGTGGCTAGCTCACTTCCTGGATTCAGGCTGGCATATTCATTCAGATTCTAAGATAGAGGCATGTATTATAGTATGCAAATATGTTACAAAAAAGGATTCAGATATTTAAATTCTTCATATGGTTTCTTCTTTGATTGTCAGTGTTTCCTTGAAAACTTAAGTGTATTTCTTTGGCAGATATTCAGTTCTCTCTACCGTCTGTCTTTCATCAAGTAAGGAGCAGGTGGCTGCTGACTGAGCCTGCCTGAGCAACACTTGCGTCCTTCCTGACTGAGAGGGCCTATGTCTGTCCCAGTTTCCAGAGCAGTGTGTCACATCAGTTCCTCTTCTCTTTACCAAGTGAGATGGAAGCGGGGGTGGGGGGCAGGGAGCTTTAAAGACCTTGGAAGCCTGTTCTCCAACAGTGGCGTGTTCTGCTCCAGCCACAGCTGACGGACCGCAACAAATGTGTCTGCACATCTGCCTTTTGTTTCCGTTTAGATGGCTTTCCACTCCACAGTGCGCATGAAAGTAGGGTCAGGCCTCTTGGAAAGATTCCAGAAGATTTCACGTGGGCTGTGGAACTTTGCTGATTTCTACATGGCTCACTGCTTCAAAACGTTAACAAACTGGAAATCCACTTGACACACATCCCTTCTAAGGATTTAAAGTAAAGGGCCCAATAACCAATATCCTCCATCATCCTCTAAATTATTGACAGGGAAGTGGCATGTATGTGTACACAAGGGACTTAATAATAATGTGTATTACAGATTAAATGTGAGCACCTTCATGAGCACGAGAGCAAGGCATGTGTCTCCTGAATTCAAGAGATGAGTCGCTGCACATCCCTGTGGAGGAGTCAGAACTCTAGGGAATACTGCTAGGGTGCAAGAGGTTTTCTTCTCCAGCTATAAACGTAAAATCCTGAGAAATCCCAACCACTGAGTTCTGCTTCTGAAAGTCCACTTCTCAGTCCTGACTCACATTGCGTCCCCGACTTTTGCCTCTGTTTCCTGGCATATTAAAGCTCTTAACAAGTCACATCTGAGGTCTCATGGTTGCAAAGTGGCTGCGGTGGTTCCAGTCATATATTCTGAGGTGGTCCCTGTGAAAGAGCTTCCCTAAGCTTTGCCCAGTGACTTCCCTTGTGTCTCACTGGTGCCCTCTATGTTAAGGAGGCCAGGAAAATGGGTCATTTGCTGCTAGTAGGTGAAAATTAGAGTTCTCCTAAGAAGACAGGGAGGTGCGCTTTTGTATATGCAGCTAGTAGCATCTATTACATGCATTCATAGAATAAGTAAATTAACACCCAATTAATATTTAAGGACTTTACAGAACAGCCATGTGGTCTTAGCTTCGAAACATTAGGTATACAATGAAGACAACTTAAATTTCTATTAAGTATTTTACACATATTTCATGCAAAATTCATCTGGTCCCCCCTCCCCCAAATATCACTCAGCAGTGATATGGATTAGACAGTTGCTTAAGCAGTATGAAATTGGCTTGAAACTATGTCTGTCTCTTAAATCTTGTAGTTATTTAGTAATTTTAAGATTTTGTGTGTGTGTGTATGTGTGTGTGTGTGAGCTTACCATTTATAGTTGCAAATACTTTTACATTTAAAACCTTGGAGTTTAAATCAAACTGACATGTGTGCAACAAATCAATGTCAAAGTGGAAATCAGTAGCTACCATATCTTGTTCAATTTTCCACCTCAAATTGTCTATGTTCTACAAGACACTCAACTTACCAATTTATTTGTGTGTGTGTGTGTGTGTGTGTGTGTGTGTGTGTGTGCGCGCGCGCATGCACACACCTAGTATTCTATATCTGCCAGTGTCAATTTAGGCATTATTTAGAAACTTTCTGCTGTCTTTTTTTATTGTATGTGCGTAATCACGTTTGTATACAGATGTATACATTTAGACAGATAAGTATAGGCATGGATACATATTATATATTCAGTCACTATATTATTACTTATGTAAAGTTCTTCTAGAATCAGTATAGAATTCTTGATGTTTGAGATTCATTTCAGAACTTTGAATGCAATGACTGTATTATCCTTATGTCAAAAGTAAATTTAAATTCTAATTGATGTGGCAGAAGCTGAGAGATTGTGTCTTCAACTGTGTGCAGTAAAGAGAATAACTGAACTGGAAGTGGAGTGAGGCTCTAAATCCTCAAAGCCTGCCCCCGTGATGTACTTCTTCCAGTAAAGGCTCTACCCCAAGGGTTCCGCAACCTCCCCAAACAGCAGCACAGCCAGGGGAATGGCAGACTGAGAGCTAATGGGCTAGTAAGGTCATACAGAATGTGGTGATCAGAATTCATTTTATTTTCAGTATCCTGAGGAGTCATTAGAGGATTTTAAGCTTAGGAAGGAGTGGTTTTGTTTTACCTGAGGAAAGAAAACCACCTTGCCTGGTTTGTGACGAGTAAGTGGAAGGCGGAAATGGACACGGGATGGGGAGAGGGAGGCTGGGAGGTGCTTACAGTAGATAAGTTGAGAAAGTACAGAAGCTTTTAGTGTAAAACACAATTTCTCCTAGAAGGAAAGAGGTGGAGCACAACTCAGCTGTGTTTTAGTAAGTCTTCAGTACAGTTTGGGGCTGGGAGATAATTTTCCAAGGCCACGCATGACTTTGCGTGTTTGCTGGTGTGTGATAATCTTAGCTTTGGGCCTCTGCTCATCCATCTGTCATGTCCCATTGCTCTCTAACTAACTGTTGCTCATGAATGAAGTCTGAACTTTCAAAAACTCGTTTAAAAATTATTAGTTTGTTTTAAAAACTAGCTTACAAAATAACAGGCTTCATATGACATTTTCATAAATATTTCATTTTGAAAGCCCATTTTTCAATGAGTGTGTCCAAAAGTCACCAAGATTGGTTTGTCTGCCCAATAAACTCTCATTGTGTCCAGGCTTATGGATATTATCGCTAAAATTGTTTTTTCCTTTATTTCTATTTTTTCTCATTGACTTATTTACTTATTTGTGTGTGGGGTGTGGTGGTCAGAGGGTAATGTTGGTCCTCTCCTTCCACCATGTGGGTTCTGGGGATCAAACTCAGGTTGCTGGGCTTGGCAGAAATTGCTCTTATCCACAGATCCATTTTGCTTGCCCTGCTTTTCCTTTTTAAAACAGGGTTTCATTCCTACCTATCTAGAACTCACTGTAAAGACAAAGATGGCCTAGAGCTTGAAGCAATTCTCCTGCCTTTGTCTCCCAATTGCTAAGATAAACAGGTTTATATTATTTGCCTATCCCAGCTGTAAATAGTTATTGATATTGATCTTTTTGAAATAGAATCTCATGTAGTCCAGGTTGGCCTCAAATTTGCCATGTAGCCAAGGATGCTGTGCACGGCTGAGATTATGGCGGCAGTGTGTTTCTGTCTGTGTGGGGTTCTACTTTCCCTACTGGATTCTAAGCTCCTAGATGCAAAAACAACTGTGTCTTTCATAGTCACTTCTTCCTTTGTAACTTTTTTGTTACACGAATAATTTGTAAATAATAATTTAGATATATTTGAGTTGTCTAATTTTTAGGTTTTATCTGGAAAATCCATTATAAGATTATATATGTCATTTTCTTATACTTACAGTTGGGTATGTCTTTGTTGTTTGATATTACTTTTGAGTTCTTGAAGAGATTGCAAGTTCAAAGCCAGTGTGGTCTACACAATGAATGTGAAATTGACCTGGGCTACATGGTGAGACCTTGTCTCAAAAAAACCAAGCCAAACCATATTAGAGTGCGAATTAGGGTTTTCTTGTGTACTGTTGACTTGTTAGCTAGCCAGGCCCACTTGATAAGCCATAAGATGATTTCTCATGCACACAGACTGGACCACACCAGTGGGAAGCTGCCACTAGGGCTTGAACCCAGGGCCTTGTTCACACAAGTGCTGTACTGCTGAACTCCATACCTGACCTGTAATGCTACTCTTGACCTGAAGTGGGAACCTTTGCAAGCCTCCTTAACACTGCCCTCCCTTCCAGCCGCTGGCTGCTGGTTTTACCGCACAGCAGCAGGTTCCCTAGATTCTAGGCACAGTTTCTCTAAGTCTGAGATGAGGTCTGAGGAAACTCCCAGTGACTGGTGGTTTGTGGACCTTCATCTAAGTAAGGAAGAGATCGTGTCCTCCTTTTTATTCCCCCCCTTTGAGATGCTGAGGCTTGAACTTGGGGCCCTGTGCTCTGTCCCCAGGCTACACCCCCGCCCTCCAGTTCCTTTTTACTTGAGTTGCCCATGGCCTTTCCTTTCCCTTGCTTGAGCATGGGTTGTTGAGGTTGAGTAGCCCAGAGGAAGTACGTTCACCCTGGAGCCGTCAGACTGTGTGCTTGGTCAGTACTTACTGTGTTCTGAGCCCCTTGCTGTGTGGTAGAAGCCACACGTGTGGCTCTCGGCTGTTTCCGTTTATATGCACAGACGGATGTCTTTCCCTCAATAGATAATAGGTTGCTTTCTGGCTGTCCTTCCTATCAGTTCTCTCACTCCTCATTCCTCCACACTCTACAATACTTTTCAAAAATATTTCTATCGTCTCATAAAATTTCACTGGTGAGATTACGCTGTCTTTATTTCCTTACTGCTCTTTTTTCCCTATTCATTTGATTCTACAGTATACTGCCACCAGGAAACACTGCAACGTTATAGAACACCCACACTATGGAGCCTTCACGCGCTCCTACACAGGAACAACTTCTATGTGCAAACAGTGTCTTTTGACCTCCTTGGAGGTTGGTTTGATCTGTTCCCTGTGACTTTCCAATGAGTTTTTTCCTGATTGTTTTCTACCAAGGTATAATCTACAACTGATAATATTTCTGCTGTCTTACACTCAGCTTGTTTTGGCATGTATGGGGCCATGGAATCACCAGCACAGTTCAGAGTGCACCTGTCACCCCAGTAAGTTCCCTTGAGCCTCCTGCTAACACTTGCTTCCCTCTCAGGCCTTGGCAACAGACAATCTATTTTCAGTCTCTATAGCTTTGCCTTTCTAGAATGTAATTATACATAATGTGTGAGTCTAGCTTCTTTTGCGTAGCACACTGCATTTGGTTCATATATGTAGTTCCTAAGGTTGTGCGTGGTTTTTTTTTATTGTTGAATAGTAGTCCATTATGTGCACCTATCATGGTGGTGGTGATGATGATGATGATGATGATGATGTGTGTGTGTGTGTGTGTGTGTGTGTGCATGCGTGCTTGGCAGGACTTTGTACTTATAGCTCAGGCTGGTCCTTTTAAAAATTAGAAGACTTACATTTACTTATTTTATTGTTGTACATGCCATGGTATAAAAGTGGAGGTCATATAGGACAGTTCGTAGGATCTGGTTCTCTTCCATGTATTCTTTGTGATCAAGGATATATAATGTTAATAGCATTCCTTGTGGGGATGTGTGTGTTTATTTATCTATATGAGTGCACCTTTGTGCACTGAAGATCTAACCAAGGGCCTCATGCATGCTACAGAAGTGCCCTGCCATTGAGCCACATCCCCAAACCCTGGCATCCTTGACTTGTCTGAGATGAAGCTTACACAGCTTGAAGTTGGGTAGCTGAAGTATGTGACAGCTTGGTCTGCCTCAGTCTAGAGAGAGAAACCATAACCAACATGAACAATGCTGCCCAACATACATGATCCAAAGTATGCACAGCTTGTCAGCTACCCCAGAAAGCTTCCAGGGCTCGTTTTCATTGGCGCTGATCTCCATTAAAGATGAGTCTCTGGAAGCCCAGCAGTGGCCAAGCATATGCCATTTCCTGATGCTGGCTTTGCCTCATTGGTTCTGGCTATATTTAGAAACAATTTAAACTTGAATTTAGTTCTTGCATTAGAAAAGAAATTCTAAAAACTGAGGATAGGTACATTTTATGTCAACTACTCTCAGCTGTTCATTCATTCAGTTTTTGTGGAATTAGGGACTGTCTAGGACTTCATACATGCTAAGCAAACGTACCATTGCCCTGCATGCATAGATAACCTCCTACCCATTCTTATTATTTTGAGGCAAAGTTGCCCAGGTTGGTCTTGAATTTTCTATGTAGCCTACACTGAACTTAAACTCGTTATTCCTTTGCCTCAGTCTCTCAAGTAGTCAGGATTATGGGCCTGTATCACCAGATCAACTGTGTTTTTAATAAACATTTTAAAATATTATTATTATTATTTGGTTTTTAAAGACAGGGTTTCTCTGTGTAACAGTCCTAGCTGTCCTGAAACTAGCGCTTGTAGGCAAGGCTGGCCTCGAACTCACAGAAATCCGCTGTGATTAAAGGTGCCACCACTGCCTGTGTAATTCAACATTTTGTTATATATTTTAGTTTCAAATATTGTATTTTCCCCAAAAAAGTCTTCATTTTAAAAGAAAATAATTTTCAAGAAGACCCTTTGAGTACATTCATATCTGAGTGTTTGATTCATTTTGTTACTCACCCTTTAATAGATGCAAGTTACGGCAGAAAATGCACACTTTATAAGAGGCAGACAAGCTGATATTTCCTTTTGTTCTTCTTTCATTCAGGTGTTTGCTTCAGAATGGTAAGTGAGACCTATCTTTTATTTTTATACCTTTTTGTTTTACTATTGATTTTAATCATAGAGGCATTTCCAACCCATTTCTAACCTACAGCTTATATCCTGTTCTTGGCAGCTGATGATATTTTTCTTAAAGTTACTGATTGTGATTTCTATTAAAGCTATCTTTAAGGTTTTATTACAGGTTTCCTAGGTTTTGTTGGAGTTCCCTATGAATTCCAAACATATTATGTACTGTTCACTGTAGTTTGTATTTTTAGCTCCTCTCTGAACTGGCCATTGCTGTTTTAGGTTTCTGGTTGCTGACTCCAAGAGTCCCACCATTTCCCAATCAGTCAAGCCCCTCTGTATTTTGGATAACTCTGTCCTTAAGAGTTCATTGCCCCAATTTTTACTGTGTTCTTGATTTTCAGTCTAGCTCCTGAATTTGTTCATAGCCAACTATACCAGAACCATCTAACTATGCACTAACCTCCAGACCACTGTATCTAGGCCAGCGATCTTGCTGGTTTGATTTTATTAGTAAAATTGTGTCTGTTTTATTGGAATTTTAGAAATGATTCAGTGTCCGTTCCTGCCTATACGTATTTTATGTTGATCACAAACTTTTAAATCAGTGATCGAGAATCCTGGGTTCATCAGTCTATGAAGCCCAGATTAACAATGTAAATGATCATTAATGGATGTGAGGAAAAACAATTGAATTGTATGTAGTAGAAACTATTGAAGCAGTTATCACCGTTAGTCTATTTTCTCTAATTGCACTGATCTTACAAATACTGGTGTGGCCATAGGTCAGCTATGCAAGCAGGTAGACTGTATTTTATATGTATGTGTGTTTTGCCTGCATGTATGTCTGTGTACCACTTGCGTATTTAGTACTCAATGAGGCCAGATAGGGCATTGGATCTCCTAGAACTGGAGTTATAGATGGTTATAAGCATCCACGTGTGTGCTGGGAATTGAACCCTGGTCCTCTGCAAGAGCAGTAGATGCTTTTAACCACAAAGCTATCTCTGCAGTCCCAAAGACTATATTTTAGAAAACAAATGATATCAGGCGAGCGGTTTCTGAATATTAGAGTTGTTTTGTATGTATGCACTTCTCGTGATGCACTTGACCTCTCTTGTTTTGTTTGGTTTTTTCCTGAAACCAGTACACAGAAGGAGAAGCTAAGAAAATAGGAGTGGTTGGCTGGGTGAAGAACACAAGCAAAGGCACCGTGACGGGTCAAGTGCAGGGTCCCGAAGAAAAGGTGGATTCCATGTGAGTAGTAAGACCAACAAGTCTGCAACACTTATGAAGCTGTTCTGATATTTTGACGTTTCGTTGGGAAATAGTGGTTCCAATGGCCAGATTTTGTTCTCGTGACTCATAACGAGGCTGGAGTAGGTAGGCCACAATCAGAGTGGCATTTCTTTGTTGGGAATAAACTTTCCTCTTGGGCAGGGTTCAAGAAGAGCTGTGGCACTTCTTCCCAGTCTGTCCTCTCAAGTCTCCCCAACATGGAGTCCATATCCAGGACCCAAGTATTTATCTTTTCAAGTATTAGGATGGAGCGCAATGCCTGTAGATGGCTCCTCAAGTTCTTAATGTTGACTTCAAGGCAAAAAGATTGCCATCTCCTTTCTGTCGTGTAATAATATATTTACCTAATTGTAGTTTTAGTTTTTACAATAGTAGAATTGTTTAATGAATGCTATTGTTACCATAGTACAAGCCCTCACAGTCTAAAGGAGAGGGGTTCCACAGTGAGGGTGACGGTGCCCAGTCTGCACAATACCATTTTCAAAGGCTCTGACTGTCCAGCATCACAGTTTCCACTGTCTCTAGAAAACTTACTTTTTAAAATAGCATAACTAACTTTCATTGAGCATTTGCAACACGCTGGGGATGAACTAACACATAGCATGAAATATTATATATAGTCTTTTCAACACTTCCTATGAATTAGATACTAAATCATATTTTATTTTATTTATAAATTATCTTTTTTTACTGTTTTCACACTCCAAAAGGAACATTTTTTTTTTTTTGCTGTAATAAGCTTGATAACAGACTGTAGAGACGCAAGGGCGAAGCTGCTCACCACTCTTTCCTCTTTCCGTCTCCTGAATGGAACCTGTCCTAACCTCCAACAGCTACCCTTTTTCTTACAAACATGTACGTGTATACTAAAAAATATTATTTTATGTGGATGCGTGTTTTGTACAAAGGTATATCTGTACATCATGTGCATTCCTGGTGTCCAAGGATGCCAAGGAGGGATCAGATCTCCCAGAACTGGAGTTATGCATGTTTGTGAACCTCCACGTAAGTTCTGGGAATTGAACCTGATTCTTCTGGAAGAATGGCCAGTGTCCCTAACCACTGAGCCATCTCTCTAGTCTCCTTAAAGTAGACATTGTAATTAATATCTCAGTTATTATTACCCACTGGAACTCTGGCACATTTTCAATAATATGCTTTCGTTTGATAGGCATTTTTACAGTCAATAAGTTTATAATGAATGAATTTTTAGTTTTCTAATTTATTTGTATATAGCTGTGTATTTGCATTTATCTGTAAAATTGTGCGCCCTTTCTTCATTAGTGTTTTATTGTGAAAAGACACCAGGCCCAAAATAACTCTTACAAATGGAAACATTTAACTGGGGGCACACTTACAGTTTCAGAGGTTGATGGGGAGCAGGCAGATGTGGTGCTGGAGAAGTAGCTGAGATCTGCATTCTGATCTACAGGCAGCAATAGAGAGCCACTTGCCTGGCATGAGCTTTTGAAACCTCAGGGTCAGTCTTCCTCCAACAAGGCCGCACCATCTCTGCCTTCTCATCCTTCCTTGTTCCACTGAGGACTGAACATGCAAATACCTGAGCCTATAGGGGCCTTTTCATTTAAACTAAAACCTCACAGCCACCAACTTGAAAAGTGGTGTCTGAAAGTGATTGCATATAAAATATGAGTTAACAATTAACCATCATAAAACACAGAAGATTTGTGAGATACTGTACAGAACTGGCAGGTGATTGTGACGTGGCTAAGAGTGGAGACTGAGGAGGTGGAAGTTCAAGCCAATCGTGTTGCATTCCTCGTCCTCAGGGAAGCATGGATTTGATAAGTTGTTTAGCCTAAGTGAAGTCATGTCACTGTCTTTCTCTTTAAAGTCTGCACCGAGTGCCAGCAAGCTGGTGTGCAACCTCCTGTGCTGTGTCCAGGTCACATTCTTGCTTTGTCTCTGTTCCTTACAACCACACAGACAGACAGAATGGCAAAAACAGATATAGTTTGGCACATACACATTAATGATTTTTGAACAGGATTTGGTTTTTAAAAATAAAACCATAGTTTCCTATATCACATTTTGTCACTTAAGATGCTTCTCAGAAAACTCTTCTGAGCCAGATGGTGTATATTCTTCTTAATGTCTGCTTTAGTAATAATAATGTGTGCCATTATTTATTTCCTCATTGCTTTGAATGCTTGTTTTTGTTACTTGCTCTTTACAGCAGAAGGATGCTGCCATAAGCCTTTTGATTGGTCCTTTTATTCTGTTTTTAGGGGGTGGATTCCCAGGAGTGTGATTTGTTGAGGTGTATTTAATGTAAAAGCATTCACCAGACTCTGTAGTGGTTTCATTTCTGTTGTGATAAAGGGCCAACAAAAGCAGCTTACAGGGGACAGGGCTTGCTTTGGCTTGAAGTCCCAGAGGGTACACAGATCATGTGCTGGGGAGTGCACGGCAGCAGGACCGAGGACGAGCCACATCAATAGTCAGAAGTAAAGAGAATGGGAAGTAGGCCAAGCTCTGTGACCTCAGTGCCCACTCCTGCTGATGTACGCCCTCCATCAAGGATCCATCTCCTGAGCATAGCCACTGGGTGAGGACTATTGAGCAAGCGCATGAGCCTATGGGAGACAGTCCCCATTCAAAGCACAGTGGACTGCTTTCAAAATCAGATGTCGAAATATGCGCTTGCCCTCCTCATTCTGTCAGCAATTGCTTTTATTGTTTTATTTTTTTTATCTAATTAGCAGTGTAGTGTGTTTTAATAATTTAATGGTGAAAGGTACTTTAGCGGGTTGGAGCCAAGGGGTGCACGCAGCAGATCACACTTGAGAGAGGCTTATGGGGATGGGGCAGAGGCAGCCTCTGAGCGAGAGTGGAAGGAAGAGGCTGGGAGAGAAGGCATTTGCTCTTTATAAGGGGATACAGTGCATGCACATAGGGAGAGCGCATGACTTCTGGAGGGAGTAGCCATGGGGTCACACCTTGGCTGCTGTCACTTGGTCCCCGAGGGCAGGCCAGTGTAAATGCTTAATACTAACAGTTACTATTTACATTAGTTATATTTCTCTAAGTAGTAATTAGCTGAAGCAGTATCATGCCTCTGGCTACACAGGTTGTTCTCACAAGCCCCATTTTCCCATTGTTTAATTGTCTCTTACCAATATTGAGGGCCTTTTGGTATACTGGTAAAGGAAACAAGCCCATAGAGGTAGCCTATTAGCTTTGTCTATAATAGTTTTTGCAACATAAATTATTTTTAATTTTTATAAACTCAAATGTGGCACTTTTTTTCTCATTGAGTAGCATATTGTGCTGTGTCCTAGGTTTTTCTCCCTAACTTTTGATGCTTTATTTATATTTAAGCATTTACTCCATCTGGAATTCTTTTTTATTCATAATTTTAGCGAAAGAACCATTTTCTACCAGGTGGGTAGCCAGTTGTGCCAGCATCACTTATTAACTAATTGTGCTTTATGCCATTCAGTTGAGATATATTTTTGTCATTTATTAGAATGAATAATGTAGCTCTACCCCACTGACCTATTTATTTCCAGACCATTTCATTATAGATTCAATTACAGTCACTTTGTGGCATTTTTCTTTTCACTATTCTTCTTTGAAAAACTCTTTAAAAAGACTTATTTCCATTTTTCATGAATGGGTTTTTGGCCTCCATGTAAGTCTATATAACGTGTGCATGCAGTGCCCTTGGATGCCAGAAGGGAGCGGTGGATCCTGTGGATCTGAAGTACTGACTGTTGTCAGTTGCCATGTGGATTTGGGGAACCCAACCTGGGTCCTCCCCAAGAGCAGCCAGTATTCCTTACCTGCCCAGTTGTTACTCCAGTTCCCAGTTTTTGTTTTTTTTTTAAACCTACTTTATTTTTTATTCCTTTCTTTTGCTTTATTATATTTATCTTTTTTATTGATTCTTAGATTCTTCTCTCTTACAATATACTCTGACCACAGTTTCCCCTCTCTCCACCCCTCTCAGCACCACCTTCACTTCTCCTCTCCCGCAGATTCACTCCCCCTCTATTTATTCTTCAGTAAGGAGATGACCTCCAAGAGATAACAGCCAAACAGGACAAAACAAGATACAATAAGACAAGACAAAGCCCCTCGTATCGAGGCTGGACAGGGCAACCCAATAGGACAAAAGGAGTCTCAAAAGTAGGCCTAACAGTCAGAGATACATGCACTTCTACTGCTAGGGGTTCCACAAACCCAAACTGAGAGCCATAACATATAGTTGGAGAACCTGTTGCAGACTCATGCAGGCCCCGTGATTGCTGCTTTGGCCTCTGTGGGCCGTGTTCTCCTGGTGTCCTCCATCCCCTCTGACTCCAACAATCTTTCCTCCTCCTCTTCCACCAGGCTTTCCAGATTCCCAAGGGAAGGAACCTGATGAAGACCTCCAATTTAGACTCTTTCTGCATATATAATGTCTGGTTATGGATCTTTGCACCCACTCATATCTGCTGCTGGAGAAAGCCTCTCTTATGACAATTGGGCGAGGCACTGATCGATTAGTATAGCAGAATATCATTAGGAATCATTTCATTGGTTTTTTTTTTTTTCCCAGTTGTATTTGGTTCTGCCCTAGGCCTCTGGTCTATCCAGTCTTTTGTTCCTGGCCCTCCAGGCTGTGTAGGGCGTGGGCTCCCTCTCATGGCCTGGGCTTAAGTTAAACTAAACATTGGTTGGCCACTCCCACAAGTCCTGCAACAGGCCTTGCAGGAAGGACAAATTGTACCTGGGAGATTTTGTGACTGGGTTGCTTTCCAGGTTCCCTTTTTGTAGCCTGCAGAGTACCTTCCCACACCAAAGACACTAGAATGCAGGGGTGAAGGCGCCACGCCTGCACCAGCTCCACCCAAGTTTAATGAGCTGCGTGGATGCTTTCCTCAGCAATAAGGCCCCACTTTCAGTTTTCAGAGAGCGACCTTCTGTCAGCATCAGTGTGGGTTGTTTAGGGATCTCCATGGGACCTCCTTGACCAGCAACTCAACCTAATGTAATCTGGTCCCACCACTGGAACCTTGCATAGCTACAAAAGATGGCCAGTTCAGACTCTGTATCCCCTATTACTAGGTACTAGGTGTAGGAATTTAAGGCCTACAAGGCCAAGAGATGAGTCTACCTGGAGTCTGCCTGAGGGCCTAGCAACAGGTGCTGTCAGAGGTCCTGATCATGCCTAGCCAATGAGGGGTGACCACACAGTGTCAACAGATTGGAACATGGCCTAGATGCTGGGAAAAGGCTATATAAGGCTCTCCCATTGCTGAATAAGTCTACTGTTTGCCTTTTAACTGACTCCCAGAGACTGTGCCATTGACTCGGCACCTTCTCACCCCTTCCCTTGAGGGATTCATTAGGGTCCCCCTCATAGATTCCACTGTACTGGATATCCACTGCCCCTCAAAGGCCCCTTAATTCCAGCTGCCTCTCCCTGCTGATCTCCTTCTATCTCTTCCCCATCCAGCTGATACCTCTCGCTCCCAGGCCTACTTGCCTCCAGTCCACCTACAGAACCTATTCTATTTCTCCTTCCCAGAGAGGTCCATGCTTCCCTGCCTATAGCCTTCCTCTTTACCCATCCTCTCTGTGTCTGTGGATTATAACTTGATTATCATTTACTTAGCAGCTAATATCCACTTATAAGTGAACACATGCCATATTTGTCTTTCTGGGTCTGGGTTACCTCACTCAGGATGATATTTTTCTGGGTGCATCCATTTGCCTGCAAATTTCATGATGTCATGTTTTTAAACTGCTGAGTGATACTACAATTTGTAAATGTACCACAGTTTTTTTATCCATTCTTTACTTGAGGGACATCTAGGTTGTTTCCAGTTCCTGACTATTTTAAATAAAGCCACAACGAACATAGTTAAGAAAGTGTCTTTGTAGTAGGAAGGAGTGTCGTTTGTGTATATGCCCAAGGGTGGTATATCTGGGTCTTGAGGAAGATCAATTCCCAATTTTCTGAGGAACAACCATATTGATTTCCATTGTGGCTGTTTGCTCTCCCACTAGCAATGGAGGAGTGTTCCCCTTGCTCTACATCCTCTCCAGCATGAGCTGTCACTTATGTAATTGATCTTAGCCATCTTGACACATGTAAGACTGGATCTCAAAGTAGTTTTGATTTGCATTTCCCTGATGGATAAGGATGTTGAACGTTTCTTTAAGCATTTCTCAGCCATTTGAGATTCCTCTATTGTGAAATCTCTGCTTAGATAAGTACCCCATTTTTAATTAAACTATTTGGTTTTTGAATATCTAGTTTCCTGAGTTCTTTATATATTTTGGATATTAGACCTGTATCTGATGTGGAATTGGTAAAAATCTTTCCATTCTGTAGGCTGCCCCTTTGTCCAATTGATGGTGTCCTTTGCCTTACAGAAGTATTTTGGTTGCATGAAATCCTATTTATTAATCATTGATCTTAGTGCCTGTGATAATAGTGTTCTGTTCAGGAAGTCTTCCCTGTGCCACTTTTCTATCAGGTTCAGTGTATCATGTGTTATGTTGAGGTCTTTGATTCACTTTAGATAAACATGGGTCTATTTGCATTCTTCTATGTGCTGACATCCAATTTGACCAGCACATTTTGTTGAAAATGCTTTCTTTTTTTTTTTCAGTGTGTATTTCTGTATTCTTTACCAAAAATCAGGTGTCCACAGGTGTGTGGATTTATGTCTGGGTGCTCTGTGGGACCACAGGAGGCACGGATGGGGCGGGGAAGCTGTTGTTCTGTTCTGTACTGGGGCAGTGCTGAGAACTGGGTCTGGGGTAGTGAGAGTGGGAAAGGTCTGTGGGCTGTTTGTCTCGTCTTCTGGCAGGTGGTTTATGGTTGAGCAGGGGCGTCTACCTGAGTTGGCAGCTGGGACACAGGTGTGGCCTGAAAAACCTCTTTCTTATGCACTTATCTGGAATTGTGTTTACCTTTACTTTTTAAAGAACTTCTGTCTCATGTGTATGCTTATTTTGGTTTTGGTTTTTTGAGTCAGGGTTGCTCTGTTAGGTCCTGGCAGTCCTGGCTGTCCTGGATCTTGCTTTGTAGACCAGGCTGACCTCGAACTCACAGAGATCTGCCTGCCTTTGCCTCCTAAAAGCTGGCATTGAAGGCATGCACTACCAGCAAATAATACTTTTTATGTATGCATTATTTTAGAAGAGTTTTAAAAAGTTTATGAAGATAATGTAGCTTCCATATGTTCCTTACTAACACTTTTCATTGATATATAGATGTTATAATTAATTAATTAATAAATATTGACACATCTTGGGCTGAGGAGATAACTCAGTAAAATGCTTGTCAGGCAAGCATGAGGACCCCAGTTCAACCCTCAGAACCCACATAAAAAATCTGGGCATAGAACCCAACCAGCTTCGGCAGATTCATCCGGACCCCGGTAAGTGGGTCACAGCCCGTCCCCAAGGCTTTCTGGACACTTAGGGCCCCCCTCTACTGGCTTTGCTGCTTATCCCAACCCTGCTCGCCCCCGGGCATCCCTTTTCATCTGCGTGGTCCTAGCTGCACCCGAACTCAGCCTATCCCGGCTGAGGCCTTGGGGGAAGGGTGTGCCCACTGCTAGAGGGCCTCCCTTGTCCCACGGAGCCGAGTGGAGCAGAGCAGGCAACTCTCAGTAAGCCCGCCCTTGGGACTGGGAATCACTGGGCAAGGAAGGAGCCCAACCAGCTTTGGCAGATTCATCCGGACCCCGGCGGATACGCCCGACAGAGGGACCAAGCCACCGAGACTCTCACTAGCACATTTGAAGGAAGAGATGGGCAGGCGCCAATCAAAGAATTCATCCAGCAACCGGAAAAGCAACATGATAACACCAGAATCCAGCGATTATGGAACAGGAAGACCCGAGCAACCTATCCCAGAAGAAGTAGAAGAAATTGACTTTAAACGTAACTTTATGAAAGTTATAGAGACCTTTAAAGAAGAGGTGAAAAACTCCTTTATAGAAAGGGATGAGAAAACTAACAAAAAGTTAGAAAATGAATAAATTCCTCAAAGATACCCTAGAAAACCAAGGGAAAGTAATCAAACAGGTAACGGAAACAGTTCAAAACTTGAAAACTGAAATGGAGGCAATGAAGAAAACACAAACCGAGATATGGCGGGAAATGGAAAATCTGGATAAACGAACGGGAACCACACAGACAAGTATAACCAACAGAATACAAGAGATAGAAGAAAGAATCTCAGACGCTGAAGATACAATAGAGAAAATAAAATCAGTGATAGAAGAAAACAACAAATCCAACAAATTCGCAACACAAAACATCCAGGAAATCTGGGACACCATGAAAAGACCAAATCTAAGAATAATTGGGATAGAAGAAGGAGAAGAATTCCACTCCAAAGGCCCGGAAAATATATTCAACAAATTTATTGAAGAAAACTTCCCGAACCTAAAGAAGGATATTCCTATGAAGGTTCAAGAAGCATACAGAACACCAAATAGGCTGGATATAAAAAAAATCATCCCCTTGCCATATAATAATCAAAACACAAAACATACAGAATAAAGAAAGAATATTAAGAGCCTCAAAGGAAAAAGGTCAAGTAACATATAAGGGTAAACCTATCAGAATTACACCTGACTTCTCTATGGAAACCATGAAAGCCAGAAGGTCTTGGATAGATGTGCTGCAGACACTAAGAGACCATGGATGCAAGCCCAGACTAGTATACCCAGCAAAGCTTTCTTTCACCATCAATGGGGAAAACAAGATATTCCAGGATAAAAACAAATTTAAGCAATATGTAGCCACAAACCCAGCCTTACAGAAAGTACTAGAAGGTAAACCACAACTAAAGGAAGCAAACAACACCCATAATAACACAGACATCTAACAACCCTACACCACATCAACTCAAAGAAGGGAGACACACAAACCCTAC
>PVIU01017960.1:0-40356 GCA_004026605.1 Ondatra zibethicus
AGGCAGGAAGGAACGATGAGCCACTGGGCCTGGCTTGAGCTTATGAAACTCAAAGCCCATCCCAGTGACACACTTCCTCCAACAAGGCCACACCTATCCCAACAAGGCCACACCTACCCCAACAAGGCCACACCTCCTAATAGTGTTACCCCCTAATGACCAAGTGTTTAAGTATAAGAGCCTAGGGAGTATAAGAGCCTAGGGAGGCCATTCCTATTCAAACCACTACATTCTACTTATAATAGGTTTGTAGCCATATCATAATGCAAAATGCATTTAATTCAAAACTTCAAAAAATCCCTACAGTCTGTCACAGTCTCAAACTTGTTTCAAAGTCCAAACTCTCTTCTGAGACTCAACACAATCTCTTAACTGCAGCCCCCCTAGAAATCAAAATCAGAAACATATCACATACTTCCAATGTATAATGGCACAGGATACACATTACCATTCCAGAAGGGAAGAAACAGAGCATAGTGAGGAAATAATGGAGTAAAGCAAGATATAAAGAAAAAGAAAAAAACAAATAGATGGGCAAGCTTTGCATCTCCAAGACTGATGTCAAAACACTCCTCAGATCTCCAACTCCTTTCAGCTTTGTTGATGGCAACCCACATCTTTCTCTTGGTCTGTTCCACTCTCTTTTAGCAACTTTCCTCAGCAGGTACCCCACAACTCTGGCATGGCCAATTTCATGGAGTCTCCAAGGCAACCCAGGCTTCACCTTCACAGATTCATGCAATGGCCTCTGCAGGCCTGCATGCAGGAACACCCCTGCCTGCCACATGCTTGGCCTCAGCAGCTTTCCCATTCATAGAGACATATTCCATAACTGCTTTCTCGTGTTCCTGACTCTAAAGCCGGAACCAAGTGGTCCAAGCCGCCGAGTGTTGCTCCTTGCTGGAGCTGCACCTCTCCAGCCTGCGTCAATTACACCTGCGTCAGCCTTTTGCTTTTAATGGCTTCTTCCACTGCTTAAACTTGCCTGTCCTGGCACTCACTCTGTAAACCAGGCTGGCCTTAAACTCAGAGATCCTCCTGACTGCCTCTCAAGTACTAGAATTAAAAGTGTGCACCTCCACACCAGGCTTTAAGCTTTTCTTTAATTCCTTTTCACAAATTGGAAGCTTAGTTATCTGGATCTTGCCCTGAGGCCACCACTCCCTGAAATCCATTTAATACCAGGCCTTCCTTTAATCCATTTATTTCCTTGGACACCAGCCTTAGCTCCATTCCTCTTCCTAGTGCCCCTTTTCTCCTCAAATTATACATTTTGTATTTTTCATTGCGCAGCTTGCTCCTTTTCATTATAGATCTGCAAAGACTAGCCACTAATAACCACACAACACAGTCAATAGTAGGCTATTTTGAAATTTCCTTTGCCAATTCTGTTTTAATTTAAAACTCTTCAATTTAGCCTCAGGCAGACTTTTTGGACAAGGACAAAAAGCTCTTTGCCAAAACATCATGAGAATGGTCTCTAGGCCACATACTAAAATTCTTCTCCTCTGAAACCTCTTGAGCTAGGCTCCCATAGTTCAAATCATATCAGCACCACTGTCTTTCATGTTCCTACTAGCATGGCCCATTAAACCCCACTTAAAGCATTCAACTGCTTTTCTAATGCAAAGTCCCAAAGTTCACATTTCTTCTAGCATGGTTTAGTGTATCACAGTAATACCCCACTCCTGGTACCAACTTCTGTCTTAGTTATGGTTTTTATTGCTGTAAAGAGACACCATGATCATGGGAACTTTTATAAAGGAAAACATTTAATTGAGGCTGGCTTACAAGTTCAGAGGTTTAGTCTATCATTGTTATGATGGGAAGCATAATAACATGCAGACAGACATGGTCCTGGAGGAGGAGCCAAGAGTTCTACATCTGGATCAACAGGCAGCAGGAAGGAAGACTGAGACCCTGGGCCTGACTTGAGATTATGAAACTTCAAAGTTCACCCACAGTGACACACTTTCTCCAACAAGGCCACATGTCCTAATCTTTCCAAATAATGCCATCCCCTATGAACCTCTAGGGGCTACTTTCATTGAAACTACTACAACCAATTTGTTGAATTATAAGAAATCTTTGGGGTAAAAGTGACAGGTGAATGTATGTTTAGCATGGAAAAAATAAAAGTAAAATAAAAACAGATAACCTGTGAGACTATCCATGAGCCCACTTTGCAGTTTTAAACTTTTTTGTATTCCTCTCCTTGCCAGGCTGCACATTTACAGCCTCTTACTATAGATCTGACTAAGAACAGCAAGTAGCAACCATGTCATCGCCTGTATATTAACTATCTTGGAAATACTTCTGGAGAACAAGTTAGTCCATTTCTTTTGCATTCAAACTCATTCAGATTTTCAGGAGGTGGGCAGAATGCAGCCACACTCTTTGCTGGATTGTAACATGCCTGGCCTCTAGTCCAGTTTCCAACAGTCTTCATTCCTTTCTGAAACATCACGAGCTGAGCCCCTACTATGTCTACATGTCTCTTGGTATTCCAGTCTTCTTATTTCCCACCAGAATGGCTCATATCAAGCTCTGCTTATGGCATAATGGGCCTTCTCTAGCCTACAGGCCAAACGCTTTCACATTTCTTCCATAGACCAACTCCAATGGCCAATGAGTCACGTGGTCATATTAATCACACGTCTGGTACCAAGTTCCTATACTGGTCACCTTTCTCATTGCTCCAGCCAAATACAGGACAATAAACAACTTGAGGAAAGAGAGGTTTCCTTTGGCTCACAGCTCACAGGGTGGGGCCATTAGGGCAGGGAAGGCACCAGTGGAGAGTGGGGTGGTGGCAGGAGCTCCTGTGCTGTTGCAGCAAGAGGCCGTTTGCTCATCTCTATCTGAACAGATCAGGGGGTTCAGAAAGAGGATGCTGACTCTCAGCTTTCTGCTCTTCTTTTTATTTAGTTCAAGGCCCCAGTCTGGGGGATACTACTTCCCCATAGTTGGGGAAGCACTCTCCCAGATGCAACCAAAGGTGTATCCTATTAATACACTAAGTATTAGTATACTAGTCCACTTATGTGGCAACCAAAACTGTCACAATCCCCAAGTCTACTTCAGTGATTTGAATGAAAATGGTCATAGGGAGTGGCACTCATAGGAAGTGTGGCCTTGTTAGAGGAAGTGTGTCATTGGAGGCAGGCTTTGGGGTCTCAGATGCTCAAGCCAACCCCAGTGTCACTGTTTCTTCCTGCTGCCTGCCAATCCAGATGTAGAACTCTCAGCTACCTCTCTAGCACCATGTCTTCCTGTGTGCTGCCGTGCTTCTTACCATGAGGATAATGGACTGAACCTCTGAAACTGTAAGCCGGTCCCAATGAAAAGAGTTGCCGTGGTCATGGTGTCTCTTGACAGCAATAGAAACCCTAAGTCATCTATCTTGTAGTCATAGTAATGGGTACAGGGCAGCAGCTTCCCTGGCATCTGTTCACACATCTCTTCCACAATGTTCCATTTTCGTAACTTAGTAGTATATCCATGGCTGTGTGCCGAGGGCACTGGGAAATTCAGTCTTTGGTTGGCCAGGTCTATAATCAGCAGAAGGAAGTGAACAGGGAGAACCACACTCAGCAAACAATAATGATATTTATTTCCCCAAATCGATAAACAGAGCTCAGCTGTCAAGCTCTCTCTCTGAATGCTGTAACTAAGAGCTGCAACTGTGATCATCTTTCACAGCTGAAGGAATTCAGTCCTGGGATCTCCGTGCAACGTCTCTAAGGGCTCCATAACTCAGCCCAGCAAAGCGGGAGGACTTGCCCATTGCCCATGCTCTCTACTCTAAAGTGCTCTGAAGCCAAAGCCTGCGGAGGTCCTGGGATGCACTGTGGCCCAGGGAAGCATTAAGAGGGAGCGGGAGCTAGGCAGGACCCCACTCACTGCATCATGTTAGTTCTGGGTGGTATCATGATGCCACCTGGGGGCCCCAATTCTTAAAATGCATCTCCCCCAAACTGAGCCCCTCCTACACCACTCAAAACTGAGCCTTCTGCTTCCCCTCTGCACCTCTGTCTGTGGGGGGCTCAAGCAGGTGCTGTTCCCTCTGTCACCCCAGTTATCCCACAGCCACAAAAGCCCCCACAGAGTTGGCAAGACAATCAGGTCAGCGGTTTGTGGTGTGTGTGTGTGTGTGTGTGTGTGTATGTGTGTGCATGCGTGTTTCAGGAAGGCGCTAGGCTAGAGAAACCAATGGAGACCCAGGAAAGTGAGTGGGTAATGTCCTCAGGCCACAGACAAGGCCTGTTAGAAGGCCAATTACTGTCCCCTCTTGGCAACTCAGCAGGGCCTAACCATTGGAATCAGCATCCCCATGGGGGCCCCCATAGACACTCAAGTGTCCACAGAAACTGCAGCACTGTCCTCAGCAGTCCAACCAGACTCTTACAATGTCAGGAAAGCAGGGCAGAGCGTGCCCCCTGGCAGCAGGGAGGGAGGGCGTCAGCATCACCTGCAATCTGGATGACATTGTGAGGGCTGAGGCAGTGTCCCTGCAAGTGTGGAGACTGGCCTTGCACAGCAGAAGGACATTCAGACAGAGCAGTCCATCTCCTCCCCCTCTCTAGGACCCAGGAGCTGTCTGCAAGCAGTCACCCTGATGGTGCCATCCTGGAATGCCTGACATGCCTCATCTGTGCATCTCAGTAGGAGCCGCCAAAGGAGACAGACAGATGGACAGATGGGAGAGAGGAGGACATGGAGCGGGGGGGGGACAGAGAGGGAACACAAGAGTGACAGGAAGAAGGAAGAGAGAGGACAGGAGGGAGGGAGGGCAGAGGAAGGAGAAGGAAAGGAGTAATGAAAAGAAGTAGGGAGAAGGAAACAGACAGTGAGCTGGAAGAGGAGAGGAGGGGAGGGGAGGAGGGGAAGAGGAGAGGAGGGGAGGGGAGGAGGAAAGAGGGAAGGAGAAAGGAACAAAAGGAAGATTTTCCTTTTCTATATGCTGCCTGCTCAGTGTAAGGCGCTCAGAATCTCTAGTTCAAGCCTGTCTACATACAGCTCAGGTGTTCTGGGTTAAATTGTGTCCCTCATCTCAGAAGGCTATGTTGAAATCTTAAGATGCTAGTGGCCCAGAGGGTGACCCTAGTTGGAAACAGGGTCACTGCAGGTGTCATTGGTGAAAATGAGGTTGTATTGGGGTGGGGTGGGGTCCTAATCCAATAGGACTGGGCACAGATGGAAGTCTATGTGAAGAAAGGGTCAGAACTATGCGTTCATGAGTCAAACAATATGTAAAGCCACCACCCTGTAGGAGCAAAGGAATCACCCCCTCTCCCTGTGGGGTTCAGAATCCCTGTGCTCATGGAAATGGCCTCAGGTTGAAAATTCTTGGTTCTTTCATCTGGACGGAAATTGTGACTTCAAAATCCTCCATGTCTCTATTTATAGCTCTGCTTCTTGTTGTGGGAGCTCTTTTTGCTTTTTTAGTTAATAGTCTTTAAGATACCAGCCCACTGGGGTGTGGTCTATTTCATTTTAAAAAGTGGCAGCAGCCCTCTGCTCTCTCTCTTGCTTCCGGTTCCCTTTCTAACTGCTAGACTCTCTAGGGTGGGAGGAAGCCGGGTATGGCATTTCCACCGAGGGAAATGCACAGTGAAGCGAACTGAAGAAACAGCTGGGTCTTCTCTTGAGCGGAGCAACTCATGTTACCCTGCAAGTCCAACTTGCAGCTAGTCTCTGTCTAGCCTAGTGCCAAATATCCAGATAATCGCAGATGTCCTTGACCTGATCCAAGACAGCCTCTTTCCTTTGCACTGTACAAGACGTGGGTTATTTACAGATTCCTTTCTTTATTGGTTTTTCAAGAGGGGGAAATAACATTGAAAAAAATCCAACAGTATATGACGCAAACTGGAGAAATGAATGCATCAGGTTCCAGTTTCCAGGCTACCTGGGTGGGCTGGGAGCTCCAAATTTCTTCATCCTAGGTCCTTCATGATCACAATAACCACTGTCACAGAGACCCACTACATGCCAGGCAAACTGAGAGCAGACTTTTACAAATATCACCTCTACCTTTTGAGATAGGTTGGCCTCAAACTCTATAGAACCATAGACTTACATGGGAGACCTTGAACTCCTGATCCTCCTGCTCCATCCCTGTCCTCCATACTATCAATGCCATTTCCCCTTCTCTACAGAAGGAAACTACTGCCACAGAAAACCAGGAATGACAATGAAACCCTAGGTGCAAGGAAGGTAGAAAGCTTGGTCAAGTCCGTATAACAGATGGCATGTTTATCTATGTTCAAACCCCAAACCTTCTACTACTAAGGTTCTTCTACTACTTGTAGTTTGCACATAAGGGAGCTATATGGGGGAATCCACCTCCTTAGTCTCTCCAGAGTATTTCATTATTGTACCCTTCCATCACAAGATTTCCTAAATACAATGACTTAAATGAGATGAGGACTTTTTACTTTGTCATGACACAGGCTAGGCTGGTGATCCAGGTCACAGCTCAACTGTGTGTGGAGCAAGACCTTTTTCTTATCATTTTACCACTGTAGAGTTTTCTTAAGCAATTGGGTAAGGATAGCTCTCCAGCATCTCCACATTCCAGGCCACAAGAAAGAAAAAAGGAAGGAAAGAAGAGCCACAGAAGATTCACACACGATTTCTGCTCACACCCCAGAGACCTGAACCTGGCAGTGCTCACACATAGCTGCAAGGGAGGCTGAATGCTATCATAGCTGCAAGGAAGGCTGAATGCTATAACCTTGAACTGAATTGATACCAAGTTTTCTATTACTGTGGAAAACAGCAGAGAATGTTATGAGCGATGATAGCAGTGCCCACCATGAAATAAACAGAGACATACTTATAGCATAAGCTGGCAGTTTGGGGAATGTGAGTAATCAGGGTGAGAAAACTCAGCCAGCTCTCCATGAGCTCTAGTAGGTATTGCTCCTTTATGCTGCTCTGTACATCAACAGTAACATTTGGAATTGTGTTATAAAATATAAATCTAATTATGTCACTTCCTTGCTTACATTCCGTTATTGGCCATTCATTGCCTATAGGGCCAGATCTGTTCATCAGATCCGTAGAACCTTGGTGAGTATTTAACTCCCTCACTACTGTTACGTCACTACCCTAAGCCTGAGCTCCTGCAAATACCACAGCACCACCCTTCTGTGACTTGGTGAGCGATGACTTTGTGCTATGGGAGGCTTTCCCTTTTGTGAGTACATATAGCTCAATCTTCAAAGACTGAGGCTCAAGACACAACTAAGGTGTTTTTTTCCTTCCTAGATAAGCTCTTTTGAATAGCCCTCCCAACACACACAAAGACAGACAAATCAAAATTAGAGCTACTCCACAACCCACCCATAACACTCCTGGCTGTATACTCGAAGGATTCCAAATCAACAGACCAGATGCACCTGAATAGTCATGGTAATTACAACACCGTTCACTACACCTGTGTTCTGGAATCACTCTGGACAGGTATCAGCAGATGAATGGATAAAGGAATTATGATACTGTAGACAATGTGTTTTTTTCAACTATGATAGATAAAAGCAAAGTAAAATGATGTGTGTGTATGAAAATACCATTATGAAACCCATTACTTTTATGCTAATTTAAAAATAAATAAAAGTTTCCCTTTCCCAGTGTACCACACATCTTATATACAGACAGAAAACAGTTTATGTAATGGCTGCTCTATATAGCACTGACATTTCTGGGTATCTTTCTGTTGCTATCATAACAATATACTGTAATCTTTTCCATTTGAATTTTTCATATATAAGCATGCTTTCTGTGTTCTAGGACACCTCCTCAGAGTGGGACTGCTCTATGGAAATTTATATCTTTAACTCAAAACTATAAAAATAATTTTATTTTCATATGAGCTGTACCAAAGATATTTCCCTCCGTTTTTTACCAAACCAAAAAAGTAAAAAGAAAGCAAAACATTATTTTAATGCACAGTTTGTGCAGTTCTGAAGCACAGGACCTGCGTTTATTTAGCTTTGGTTAGGGTTGTGTGGTGGATGATCCTGCAGCAGTGAGAACTCATATGTGGTTAGCCTGCCCAGAGTATGTCATTGCAGTATTGAGAACTCATGGAAGAACGGGGAGGAGCAGGTGAAGTAGGATTCAGGGGAGGGGCTGGGCTGGCTTACACCACCTATCCTCACAGGAACCAATCGAATCCTACAGTACTTACACTCTCCCATGAGACAATATTAATGCTTTCATGAGGGTGGTAGCTCCATGACCTAACTACCTTCCCCTACACCCTACTTCTTAAAAGCTCCATGACCTCAGTGATGATCAGCTGCAAATATGCGACCTGTTTAGAGCCATAACCATAGTAAATAAATATGTAATCAGGAAGTTCCTGAGTTCAGGGCTGGCCTGGGCTGTGTAGAAAGTCTGAGGCCAGATAGTGAAACAAACAAAAACAAGTGCTTATCTCCTAAAAATAGTCTTAAAATCATTTCTCTGTATACAAATTAGAATAAGTTGCTATAGTAGAAACATCCAAAAAGATGTTCTGGAGAAATGGAGTGATCTCTATTTGCACAGAGGTGTATGTTATATGGGCACAATATTTGTGAAAACTCAGCAGACACACACCTAAGATTTGGGTCTTTCGTTATGAATCCAGTTAAAAGCAATTATTGAGTCTATTTAATAGTATATGTGATGAATTGTTCAGGATAAGATGCAGGGACCTCACCATTCTTTTGGAATTATCCCTAAAATGGAAGAAGAACTGCTGGGTGGAGGTATGGGCACAAAGTCGGATGTAATTCTGAAAAGTGCCATGAGTGGCTAACAGTGTGGCTCAGCCTGTGGATGTATGGATATGCCCTGTATTTTAGCTTTACTGTACGTTCAAAATTGTCATGGTAAATATGAATAAAATGATCTCATTATAAAGTGGTTTTAAAATTATAGTTGTTTTTTTTTAACCTCAGAAATAACAACTCAGAGAAATTGTGCCAGGCCTGTGGGCAGTTCTGTCCCATCTGTCCATTCAAGGATGCCAGGCCTGTGGGTAAGGACTCTATTGCTTCCAGGTTGTGAGATCATCGCTCCATCATTTCCGAGGCTCAGCGGCCTTGTTCTTGTCTGGAACCAAAGTTGGACCACTGTCTTGTGATTGACAGATGGGTCTCATGACGGCAGCAAAACCATCCTTCCCTACTCTCACACAATTCTTGCTGTGCAATCCCAGGACTTCCTGGCTCTCCGAACTGGAAGCCCTGCAGTACTAAGTTCCCTGTGCTTTTCAATGGGATTCCTCTGCATCTGTGTATGAGAACTTACTTTCATTGGGCTAGAATGAGACAGAAATACTAACCCCAGAAAATTGGTGAGTTTGGAAGGAGGCAGTAGAGATACGCACCTCTCAAGGTCCAGATGCAGCACAGGTTGTGCATAGCTTCTGTCTATATTCTATGGGAAGAGCCGAGTCATGGCACCACATGTGACCTCAAGGGAGGCTGAAGAATAAGCAGCCCCATGCTCAGAATTAACAAGAGTGTCCTCCACTCCTGCCCCAAACATACTGGAACACCATTTAGCTCATGAAATCGGGATGCCTCCAGTGATCTTAAAGTCCTTGTACCCAGTAGAAGCATTTTACACATCTTTGAACTGTTGGAACACAATATGGGCTCTGAGATGAACTGTTTTAAGAAGGTTTGTTGAATGAATGAATGAATGAATGAATAGGTGAATGAACAAAACCACAAAGGAGTGGTAAGAATTAATAGTACTATTTTAGACCATGTATTTCTCCATATGTGTCTACTTTTAGGCATAGAAAGCAAGTCACATCCTGAACCTCCAGGTCTACAGCATGTCAGCTCATGCTATGGAGTAATTCAAACAGAGTAACTCATTAGCATTTAGGTCTCTCTTCCATCCTTCTTCTTCTCTTGAATCTTAACTTCACTAACATCAAGCTTTCATAAATTTTACTAAACAATCTTAGATATCACAGAAGGAAAACACTTAGCCTGGTTAATAATGGGAATTCTTTTGCTCTTTGTTAAAGCAATGGAGTAGCCCCAATTTGAATTAAAATATTAAATTGCCTACTTATTATCACTGGCCCACAAGACTTGCATTTGGTTTTTTCTTCTTTTAAACCTGCATAAATATTTAGAAGTCAGATAATTGTATTTCTTCCAATATATCCTTCAAGTCTAATTTAATTAACTCATATTTAGACTTTTGCCAATTGATTCAAATTGCTGTTTTTTTTTCCTGAACTTCTCTAACATTTAACTTAGAATTTAAAGAAACATGATGCTATTCTAAGTAGTATTTAGTTCAAGCATTAGCTAGATCTTAAAGCTATAGTTAATTTTCTCTTGTGGTCCATAGTTTGTTCTCACAGAGGCTGCAGAACTGTCCTTTCTAATTTTCATATAATTTCTTCCTGTGCAATCCAAGGGCTTCCTGCTTTTCTTAATCTCTATCAGGACCTTCCTTGAAGTCCTCAGGTAAGTCCTTGGTGGATTTCTTTGGGTCTGTTACCTGGATTCTCTTGTTTTTGTGTAAAAGAACTTAATTTCAGTAGGCTGAAATGGCATGGCAATGCTAGCCCAGATGATAGGATTTCTGATGATTTAGAAACAGATAGGAGGAGTTCATTTGAATAGGAGTGAACTGCAGTAGGTGCCTGCGAAGACAACATACAAGACAAGGGAGGGACATTTCTATAAGAACATAGATAGGAAAGGAGGGGTACTTATTCACCTGGCCCACGACGAGGCAGGAAAGATCACCCAAGGCAGCTAGAAGGGAAACAACGTAAAGAGTATGCTTTAAGCCTGAGAGGCCAGCAAGAGAGCCATCAGCTAAGAAAGGAGCGAGAACAAAATGCCTACAAAGGTTGCGGTGAGATTGCTTTCTGTTTCTCATGGGAGTACGGACCAGATACATCCATGTTGAGGTTCTGTGTTCAAGTCTGCAAAGTTCAGCATCTTCAAGACCATCTTCATTTCTGATACTGAAAACTATTCAGATATCCCCAAGATCACCCTCAGGTTTCATAGTTTTCCAGGATTCATGAAACTCAGAAAAGTCACTGGGGTCACATTTACGGTTTTTACAGCAAAAGGATACACAGAGCAAGCAAGGGGTGCAATGCCCTCACGTGTGAGATGGGAAAACACCTGTTCAATCCAATATGTCATGCATCCCAGAGTATAATTAACCTGGAAACTCACTGCAGTCTTGAGGCTTTCCTGTCATGTAGACATGTCTTATCCACATGGTTGACCATCCATTAAAGGGAAAGAATGCCTTGTCCCTAGAGGTCAGGCTTATCCTGAGCTATCTAGGGTTTTGTTGTGTGACAAGAATTTTCCTGGGGAGATGCAACACACACACACACACGCACACACATACACACACATATACACACACATACACGCACAAACACATGCACACTCACACACAGACACATATCTACTCATGTCAGATAGGTGACCCATGAGAGTCTAAAGTATGGATACCACTGAAGTCCAACTTGGTGAACCAATGAGTTTTATTGGGATTCCTTACAGGAGCACTTAAAGATAACTGCATCACCAAAGCCAACCCCAGTGACAGCTCACAAAGCTGGGAACCTGGAACACACTGCACAGCCTACAGGCAGCTTAACAGGTTGGAGAGCATCCTTTCCAAGTGACTCTGGTTTAAACTTCTTCTGAACATCTCTGCTGGTTTCTGCTTCTTCCAGGCAGTTGATCTGGTCTCAGAGTGATGTGGGAAGTCCTCCTTTATATGTGTTGCTTTTATTGGTTAATGAACAAAGAAGCTGTTTGGGCCTACAGGAGGGCAGAATAGATCTAGGTGGGGAAAACTAAACTGAATGCTGGGAGAAAGTAGGCAGAGTCAGAGAGATGCCACATAGCCACCGCAGGAGACAGACATTGGATGGAACCTTGCCAGTAGGTCACAACCTCTTGGCAATACACAGAATAATAGAAATGGGTTAATTTAAGATGCAAGAGCTAGTTAGAAATATGTTTGAGCTATTGGTCAAAAAGTATTGCAATTAATACAGTGTGTATGTGATTATATTGGGTCTGGGCAGTCAGGAATGAACAACCAGCCTCTGTCTACATCAGAGTCTTCTTTGCAGCTTGTCTTGTCTGAGAGTGACTCTCATCAGCTTTTATTGTTTACTCATAGGAGGGAGGGTCCTAGTGAATCTGACCAGTTTCAGGGCTTTCCTGAAGGTACTTTGAGTTGTTTCTCTCTGGTTTAAGAAGCTTTCTTATAGTATGAAACATTTCAGTCTTGAAGGAAACTGCATGCTTCCACCATAAGTCACATTGCTAGCAAGGACTCTTGGGCACAGACCAGACTGCTATGGAACCAAGTGCATTGCCATCTCATAGAACCTTCATGTTCCTTAAAGGTAACCTCTCAGGAGCTGAGGGTAAAGGACAAAACTCTTCACTGAGATAGTCACTTCTGGCATAAGAGTCCTTCTGTACCACAGGAATCTCTCTCTAGGGTATCAGAGGTTTGAAACTGTGGTGGAAGGCCACACAGAAATGAAGTTTTTCTTATATTCAAGTAACACTCTCAAAACCATAAAAGTAGATAAGTGCCCAAAATCTGTGTGGAAGTTGGGCAACAATGAAGAAGGGTGTCATATCCAGGACCTGTGGCTCCAGGAGTTTGTTTCATACTGTGCTTTTCCTCTTTGGTTAAGCAAAACAAAACAAAAACAAAAAACAAAACTCTATATCTGGGTTGTCTAACTAAAAACACTTAAAAAAAAAAAAGCTCAGCCAAAATTGGTACTTGTGTCATATTGGTTATGGTAAATAATAGGAACACACCTGAAAGTCAGAAAGTTATATAGAGTTTGGCCTGGTAGTAGAGCAGCCAATCATATCTATAATAACTGATATGTTTATATAATGATGGGCAATCACAGGGTCTGGGTGCTTAAGCAGATAGCATCCACAAGGACAAGCTTCCCTTCTCCTTGAGGTGGGAAATGGGTGTAGTCAGTGGTGAAATCAATGTTACTCACAAAGATTTCTCACGTGTTCATGAGTAGCAGGGTTTGTTCCCATTCCTGCCTTGCCTGGAGAAGAGCTGTATCAAAACCTCCTTCATCCAAACCTCCTTCTCTTCCTCTGGGTAAGTCATGCTAGATTGGGATAGCTACAGGATTGCTGCACATTGAAGGTTTTGAAGGCAAAAATAAGGTGGAAGATCTTTACACATAGAATTGGAGAATACCTGTAGCTAATTTAATGCCCTATTTAATCTTCACTGTACGTTTTATGTATACATGATGATAGATAAAGTTCTAGAGACAGCATCATGTATTCATTGTCCATTAAGGTTGAACAGAGAAACAGTTCTGGGGGATGACGGTGCAAGATCACAGTTCTAGAAAATTCAGCAGAGCCCACTTCCTAAATGGTTATCTTTCACTATAGCAAAATAGAGATTTCTAGGGAGTCTATTTTTAATCCTGAAAGACTCACACCCCTGATGGGGAACCTCCTTCAGCCTCCTTTGAGAGGCTGAACCAGGTTGAGGCATGGATTTGGGGTACCAAAAGGCCACAGTCCCACCCACTCACCCTTCTCTTCCCACACTCCACACCTTAATGTTGCACCCCCATTCCTGTTCCATGAGTTTTCCCTTTTAGTAAAGAAAAACCTTCAAATACCCTATTTTGAGCTACTGTGGGATTATCAGATTTGTGTTTCCCCACTTTGATGCATTTAGCATCATCTGGCACCCAATGTGGGGCTTGAATCCATGACCCTGAGAGTAAGAGTTTCATGCTCTACCAACTGAGCTAGCCAGGCTGGCAAACCAGAAGATTTCTGGTAAGCATAAACTTGCTCCCATGTGGGGTGCCAGATGATGGAACCTGATGTTCTGATCCCTGTGGCATTCTTTCCACTGGGGTGGTATGTATAGCTTGCAGCTTGCATCTGATGAAAAGCTTTGGGCTTCTTTCTTATTCTGACCACCAATTCTCAGAATTGCTTTGACTGTCCTTAATACTTGCTCATAATTTGTTAAACAAAGCATATTTATCACTATCTACATAGGTGACAGTGCACAGAACCAGAGCGAACAATCCCAGAGAAGCTGGCAGGAGCTTCTCCTCCGCATCCCTCCACCACACAGCTACAACTGTGACACCCGATGGCCAATAAAGATTATTACACATACTCCAATTCACTGAAATTGCCTAAGGCAGGTAAGTGAACTGATAAATTTGAAAGTTATAAGATTACTGACCATATTGCCATTCAGGAACTTAATAAACATTTTGTTTACATTATGGATGACATTCAGCAAGGCTTAAAAATATTTTTTCTTATACATCAATTTATTTGATTATGGGAATTAGTTATGTTTTTTATATTATATCATTAAAAATGGTTTGATAGCAGAGCCAAGAATGAGGCACTTTTAGAAATGATACAGTCTTTACAGACTAATAATGAAAAGCTAGTTGAAAACAATTAATACTAGTGAAAAGGATAACATTAGCTTGACAGACAAAATACAATCAATGTCAAAGGGTATTGAGACATTATCTGAAAGAATTTGTGCTGTTGAATTTAACAATTGGAACCTGTTGAAAAGTTATGATAGGTTAACAAATAAGGTATCTCTTCAGGAAGGCAATATGCACACCAACAAAATTATGTCCAAGGATGGAGACATTATCTTTACAAATTTCATACCTTGGAATCATCAGTGAGGGTATTAGAACAGAACACTGGACAGAAGATTCAGACTTTACAAAAGGCAGTGGTAAAGAAATTTGAAAGATTGAGGAAATTATTGAAACTGTGAGCAGGGAAAAAAGGCATAAGGACAGGATTTAGCATCATCAATACATGCCAGAGTCTGGGATGACTTACCCAGAGTTTTAGCTGCGTATCTGGTAATATCCTCTGAGAATCCATCTGGCACAAAATACACTAAGATAGTCAAAGAATATACATGGCAACCTGTAGGTATGAGCAATCTAGAAGAAATTAAGCAAACAATAGTATCTTATGGCCTGCATTCACCATTTGTTAAGGAAATGGTAAAAATGTGAGCTTTAAGCAATAAGGCTACCCCACACAATAGGCTTGAATTAATCTCAGCAGTCTTAGAAAATGAACCCCAGCTGCTATGGAAATGTCATTGGTGAGAAGAAGCAATAATTTTAGAACAAGAGGAAAAAGCAAAAGGATTTGAGGCTTCCCAAGATCAAATTCAGGACCAGGCTGTCTATGACAAACACACCTTGTCCCTATGTAGCAAAACAGCTTTAAATGCTTGGGACAGTATTCAAGAACTAGGAAAGAGAAATGAATCATATATCAGGGTTAAACAGGGCCAGAAAGAACCCTTTAGTGACTTTTTACAAAGGTAAACTAAGGATATACAAGTAGACGTAAGAAATCCAGAAGCTAAACATGTACTTATTGAATCTCTGGCTTTTGAAAATGCCAACTTAGAATGCAAAAAGATACTTGGACCTTTAAATGTCAGATCTGCACAGTAGATGAATGGATCCTGCATACAATGAATGCTGAGACATTTGACTATAATACTGAGACTTGGGTAGGAGAAGTAATTTCCAATGGTATGAAGAAACACCAAAATGCCAAATGTTTTAATTATGGTAGAATAGGACATCTGAGAAGGGATTGTAGACAAGAAATTCCTAGGAATAATGTGTCCTCTGGGAATGGCAAGATTAGGTGGTCTCAGCCTTCTGGAATATGTAGAAGGTGTGGCAAGTGTCAACATTGAACCAATATAGATTGACAAAAGACAGACAAGGCAACCCAATCCAATTGGGAAACTCCTTGGAAGGGCCTCTAGCAGGCCCCATGTCAAACGTAGTCCAGTCATTCCCAGTCACTGTGGAGAACATGGCTCACCAGAAAATTTTTAAAAAACCATTGTCTGCTGTATAAAACAATAGTGTTCTGGATGATGGAACAGGCATAGATGATGAATCAAAAACTCCAGTATGAAATAGAAAACATATTTTGGCAGATTTCTATAAATGATCAAAGGTGAAAGCTAAGAGTGTGTAAAAATAACATTGTAATTGAAGGATTATTAGACACGGGTGTGGATGTGAGCATCATTACTCTAGAGTCTTGGCATCTGAATTGACTTCTTCAAGAGGCAGGTGTTCACTTCCTAGGAATTGGAACCCTATCTCAAGTGAAACAAAGCACGTGAGGGGTTGAATGCATAGGGCCAGAAGGACAAAAAGGAAGACTGAGCTCATATGTAGCTAATATTGCAGTGAATTTATGGGGTCATGACCTGCCGCAGCAATGGAATACCCAGATAAATATTTCGGAGTCCCAAAGACTCATGTTTCTGGGAAGGATATTATAAGGTACTATAAACAAAGGTCACCAGCCATTCAGGCTGTACAAGAACACAAAGCAACTAGCAAACCTTCAGAAGTACTAACAGCCCTACTTTTAAAATGCTTAACTGAGAAACCAATATGGGTTAAACAATGGTCTTTAACAGAAGAAAAACTGCAGGCTTTAGAACAGCTGGTACAGAAGCAACTAGATGCTCACCATATTGAAGAATCAACCTGCCCTTAAAATTCTGTATTTAAAAAGAAATCTGGTAAATGGAGAATGGTGACAGATCTAAGAGCTGTCAACAAGGTAATTCAATCTATGGACCCTCTACAATCTGGAATTCCTCTGCCTTCTCTATTACCAAAAGGATAGCCTCTCATAGTTATTGATTTAAAATATTGTTTCTTCACTATACCTTTACAAGAAAAGGACAGAAAAAAATTGCCTTCACAGTGCCTACTTATAATAATTCTCGGCCTACTAGGAGATACCAATGGACCGTATTCCCACAGGGAATGCTCAATGGCCTCACCCTGTGCCAAGACTTGTAAGTCAGCCATTGGAAATAATATATAAGCAATTTCCTAAGTCTATAATTTACCATTATATGGATGACATTTTGTTTTCTGATTCAAATGCAGATACTCTAGAAAGAATGTTTGAAGAAGTAAAGAAAGTTTTGTCTAAATGGGCATTACAAATTATCCCTAAAAAATACAGAGAGGAGATTTAGTAAGAGGCGCAGGCTGTGTTCCTGGCTAGCTTAACCCCGAAATAATTATACAGAAACTGTATTCATTTAAAACATTGCCTGGTCCATTAGTTCTAGCCTCTTATTGGCTAAATCTCACATCTGGATTCAACCCATTTTTAATAATCTGTATGTCATCACGAGGTTGTGGCTTACTGGGAAAGATTCAGTGTGTCTGACTTGGCAGCTTCATGCTGGCGGCTCTCTCTGAATTTTCCATTTTTGCGTGGCTTAATTTTACTCTCTCACTTACTCTTTCTCTTTAAAGACTCTACCCTTTTTTTTTAAAGCATCTCTCTATACTCTTTATTTCTTTTCTCTTTTAAGCCTACTACGTACCTTTATTCAACAGTGTGACCCATTCAAAGGTCTTTTATGTCTGAATCTGCCCTATTGCATTGTCCTTAATTTTCTGCTGTCTTGAAGAGCTTTTAAAATGTTAAGCAGCTTGGTTGCAGCTGCTCTGGATGTTGGCTCCACCTCTCTCCAATTTCAAAATGGTGGATGTACCATTTCTGCTAACTTTGGGGCTGCCAGGCAGGAGCTGCGCTCAGCAGTCCAACCCAGAGAATGAGCGTGCAACATATAAACACTTTTTATCTGATTTACAGCCAAATCTGTCACACAGAGCAGTGTGCAGCCTGGAAACATCTCTCTGTATGGCGGCAGGAATCCGCCATGCTCTCCTTCTTGTGCATGCCTAGTAAACCTGACTTTGCTGCCTGCTCAGGCAGGGAACGCTGAGCCATTCACATGGTCTCAGAGTACTTTCTTCCCAATCCCGAGTGGGCACACAAACATCCGGGCCCACAAAAGCCATTGATATGCCATAGTTTGCACTGGCAGCATAGCCCAAGAAGCCGTGTTTTAAAACCACTGTCACTTTTTTTTGTTACGGCTGCTGAGTCAGGAAATTCTCTCTGAAAGGAGCTATGGCACGCTGCCAGCTGTGCTAAACTCTATATTTGTGTCTAGAATTCCTTTTTAAGCCCCCTTTGGTTTGAGGACTCCCACACCGCAGTAAGGAGTGGCTCCCTATCCTTCAAACTCAAATGAAGAAATATTTCTCTCGTTCCCATCCTCTAAGGGAGCAGAGACATGTGACAGGTTCAGCCACCAACTCCCTCTACAGGCTTCAGGTCGAAAGGTGGTGAGACTCAGGTGGGAACAGGGGAAGTACCTTTCCTTGCACAACAGTAGCTACCTCTGATCCCAAACATCATGTTGAGGTGGTTCAGGCTGAAACATCTTGGGTCTAGGGTCAGACAGGTGGCAGGGACACCAAGGAAAGTGCATATACTGTGTGAAACAAATCTCACTTTAATTTTAGTTTCTCCATAGTGTGATTAGTGTACATAGAAAAAGTCCAGAGTACTCATGCTCTCTATTGTGTGCAACACATGTTCACTACTCTGTGACACATGCTCCCTACTGTGTGTGACACATGCTCTTTACTGTGTGAGACACATGTTCCCTACTGTATGCGACACACACTCTCTACTTGTGTGAACACATGTTCTCTACTGTGTGGACACACACTCCCTACTGTGCGAGATACATGCTCTCTACTGCATGTGATACATGTATACTTACTGTGTGGACACATGCTCCCTACTGTGTGTGACACGTGCTTTCTACTGTGTGTGGACATAGCCAAAAAGTAGCCACCTGCAAGCCAAGAATTGTAGGCAGAGGCTGCTTGTTTGTTTCCCAGCCACCCAGATCTGAAATAATCACACAGAGACTATATTGATTACAATACTGTTTGACCAATGACTTTAGCATATTTCTAGCTCTTACATCTTGAATTAACCCATTCTATTAATTTATATTTTACCACTTGGTTGTGGTGTACCGGTAAAGTTGAGGCATCTGTCTCCTTTGTTGGCTACATGACGTCTCCCTGATTCCACCTTCTTTACTCTTCTATCTGCTTAGAATTCCCACCTTACTCTATTCTGCCTTGTTGTAGGCCAAAGCAGCTTTATTTATTAACCAATAAAAGAAACACATATACAGAATGACTTCCCACACCCATTTTCCCATTTCTGTTCAAATAAAAGGAAGGTTTTAACTTCAACATAGTAAAATTACATACAACAAAACAGTTATCAAGCAAGAATTATAGTTACAATATTTAGTCCATTTACATTTGGCAAATTAAGTAAAATACTCTATCATCTACCTTATCTTTGTGAGTCTAAAGTTTTATATCCAACCTATCTTTTATAATTATAACTATCTTTCTTCAAGTCCATCAAAGACCCCAGAAGGATATATTACCTAAGTAAACAGGAAGTCCATTGTAAGCAACTTCCAAAACTCTAGAATTGACAGAGATAATCTCGCTACCTGGACAATTGGTGTGGGAAGTCCTTCTGTATATGTGTTGCTTTTATTGGTTAGTAAATAAAGAAGTTGCTTTCAGCCAATGGCTTAACAGAATATAGCCAGGCTGGAAAAAATATATAGAGAGAGTAGGCAGAGTCAGAAGCCATGTAGCAGCTGCCAGAGATAGACATGCTGGAACCTTGCCAGTAAGCCAAAGCCACGTGGCAATACACAGATTAATATAAATGGGTTAATTTAAGATGTAAGGGCTAGCTAATAATATACTTAAGTGATTGGCCAAACAGTATTGCAAATAATATTATTTCTGTGTGATTATTTCAAGTCAGGGCAGCTGGGAAATGAGCAAGCAGCCTCTGCCTACAGACAGTAACCCAAAGTTCTTCTGTAACATTGCAGCATCCATTTTTAGCCTACAGGCTCATAGTTCCTGACAGACTTTTCCATGAAGCAGAAAATTTGAAGCTCTCTTATGCCTTGTACTGGCAAAGTTCATCATTTGCTTTCTTCTATGTCCTGCAAAATGTCTAGCAGTCTCTTTCATGAAGCAGGAACCCTGAAGGACTGTCTCACCTTCTTTGGGTAACTTCAACAATCATTCATCTGTGGGTCCTGCATGTCCAGTTTATACAGCATACCAACAAGCAGTCCAGGCAAGAGCAGTTTCTTGCCCAAATGGCTAACAAACTCCATAAGAAGCCTCTTCAATATCCATAATCCTCTTGAAGTAGATTGGTGTTGACAGAATCAGATGTGTCTAATTTCTTAAGCATTTTAAATGCCATATTCTGTTAGTCTTTGAAAGGTTTGAAGAATAATTATCCATCTGAAATATATCTCTGTACATCTAGAAATCCTAACTAACATGAGTACAAGCTTGACTATTATAGATGACTATTAATCTTTATTTCTTAATTATACATTACATTTTTAATGAGTTGTACAAACTCAATACCTTAATCAAGAGCATAAATATACATACAACAAAATTTACCTAAAGTTTGTATCAATAAACCAAGATCTATACCAATACAAAGTATTCATCTCTATAACTTACCCCCCGGTAATAAAAGCAAACATTCATAAATAACATTTGGGAATTCGGGTGTAGTTCTCTCCAAACTGCTTCCTGCTTCTTGTTGGGCAAAGTATTTGGATGTTCATGGAGACCTTTCAGGGGTCTTAGTCCATCAAATCACATTAGTCTGCAAGGAATCCACAGGTTCTCATTCTCTGTGGAAACAAAAGCAGAACCTCTTTTTCAAAGTAACATATCCTTAGACCAAATTTTGAAGTCAAGATACCTTTAAAGTATATTTGTTGGTTTAGCTTAGCAGCCCATACAATGATATGTCTCTCTGTATGTAGCTCACTCACAGTCAAAAAATTCAAAGACAACACAATAGTATACATAATACAGACTCTCTGTGTATTTTCTATCTTTGTGTGGCTTATTTTTCTTTACTCCTTTAATCAATGACTGTCTGTACTCTGTCTCTTTAAAGACTTTGCTTTTTTAAATGATTTACTTCTTTTTATAACTATACTCTTTTTCCTCTCTCTCCCAAGCCTACGCACATTTTTAAAACACACTGGTCTCATTTAGAGGTCTTTTATGTCTGAATCTGTCCTATTGTTCATCTGTAATACTTTTCTGTCCAGGAGTGCTTCTTAAAGTACTAAATCGCATGGCTAGGACTAAGGTTGATTTGCTGTTTGGCTCTGCCCAGTCCAACATGGCAGAGGTTCGTTCAGTGCCAGCTCTGTAAGTCATGCTCACAGCCCCATTTCCAGGCACACAGTGGATCTGTGTTGCTATTAAGCAAGCTGTAGCACTCTGCTGACAAACCCTATTCAAGTGCTCAGCCTCCTGAAAGAGCCAGAGTTTGTGCTGACAGCACAAACCAGGAAGCCACCATTTCTTATTCTGGATCAGTAAATCTTCTCTTAAAGGAGCCATGGTGCTCCTGCTCACCACCAGCAAACAGAGCCCATTTGAAAAAAAAATGAGACTACCAAGAAATTGCACTGAACTCTGTTTTTTGTGTCTAGAATTCCTTTTCAAATACCTCTCAGGTTTTATGTGGATATAGTCAGTCCACGTTGGTGTGAGCTGGGGACACAAACTGGAAGCTGTGCAAGTCACCATGTGGAGGGAAAGTGGCAGGGCCGTAAGTGTGCACGAGACTGGGAAATTGCCAAGTCGCCACTCCATAGCTCTGCTGTGGCAGGGTTTTGGGAAAAAAAAACCAACAACAAACAAACAAAAAACTGCTTAGTAGGTAGAATCAAGCCAGCCAGGCAGGGGTGAAGACCTTCTGGGCCTTTGGGTTGGTCCTGGTAGGCATGGAGCTGGGATTCACATGGGCACCATATGTAGATGGATATTATAAAATAGTCCCACACTAGCTTAGAATTGAGTATAATAAAGGGTCCTTTATTTAGGGGTAGACTCACAGATCATAGTACTCTGCACAAACAGGGAATAGGAACTGAATCCAGCAGAGAGAGAGAGAGAGAGAGAGAGAGAGAACACATGCAAGTCTTACATCTGCATTTTTAGCATAAGAGACCACACCCAATTGGGCTGGTATCTTAAAGGCTATTGACTGAAAGAGTTCCCATAGCAAAGAGCTCCTTGTTCTAGTTTCAGTCTGTGCTGTGATGAACCAGTCTTCCCTAAAGCACCTGAGGAGGAGGGCTCACCTTATCTTATACTTCCAATCCATCATTGAGGTAAGTCAGGGCAGGAATTCAAGGAAGAAACTTTGAGGCAGTAAAGAGATGGTCACTGCTTGTAGACTCCTGTTTAGTCAGCTTTTGTATACAAACCATGTCCACCTGCTCAAGAATGGTACTCCCTGCCAGACAATCATGGTACATGCCTTTAATCCCAGCACTCAGAAGGCAGAGGTGGGTGGAACTCTCTGTGAGTTTGAGGCCAGCCTGATCCATGGAGAGTGAGTTTCAGGACAGCCAGGGATACACAGAGACCTTGTCTTGAAAAACAAACAAACAAAAACTCCCCACAATGCACTGGGCCCTCTTACATTATCAATATAGTCAACTCTTCACAGACATTCCCATAAGCCAGTCTTACCTAGACAGTTCCTCAACTGAAGCTTTTCTTAGGTGACTGCAGGCCATGTCAAGCTGATAATGAAAACTAACTGGGGTTCCTTCAATAAAGACAAGCCATGCTGACACCCTGATCTCAGTGCCCAGCTCCTAGAACTGCGAGCTATAAATGCCTGTTCTTTAAGCAACAACCCTACTTATTGTCTTTTGTCATAGCAGCTCAAAGTGATTGACACAGCCCAAAATGAAAAGAATAATACTGAAGTGGGTCAGGTAAAGCGTTGAAATGCTATTTAATATTTCTAAGTTTTGTAGTTTGTGGGGGAGGGGGCAGTATTTGCCAGCTTGTAAAGGACTCAAATTATTGTAATTTTTCAGTCTGACTCAAAATTTGACTAAGCTTCTGTTCATGATTTTTCTTTATTTTTCTATAAAAGGGCACCTTCAACCTGGACCCATCTCTAAGTGTGAGTACCCAAGAGTAGCCAGTAGCATCTTGAAGCCATATCTACTGCACAATGATACTGGCACAAAACCATCAAACCTAGTTTGTTGGTGCCCTCAATGGCCCAATGCTGTGGGACAATGGTCTGTACCCTGTCACTTGTATTTTAAATAAACATTGATTGGCCAGTAGCCAGGCAGGAAGTATAGCAGGGCAACCAGGCAGGAAGTAGAGGTGGGGCAAGGAGAACAAGAGAATTCTGAGAAGAGGAAAGAGTCTACAGTCGTCACCCAGACAGAGAGGAAGCCAGACACAGAGCAAGCAAGATGTGACTGCCTCACTGAAAAAGGTACCAAGCCACGTGGCTAACACAGACAAGTATTACGGGCTAATATAAGTTTTAAGAGTTAATAAGAAGCCTGAGCTAATAGGCCAATCAGTTTGTAGTTAATGTAGACCTCTGTACAATTTCTTTGGGACTTAACGACTGTAGGAACCAGGTCGGACAGAAAACTTCAGTCAACAGCCAAAGATGTGTCTTTGAATATCATTTGAATTAATCTTCTTAAACCTTTCCTAATTTGTTACTGCAAGAATTTGATGAAGGCCTTAAATATTATTTCAGTTGTAAACTTAAGGAGGAAGTAGAGGGCTAAAATAGTCTGACATCCAATCTCAAACAACTAAGACCAACATCTACAAGGGTAGGACTTAGGCATCATTGTATCTAGCAATGATCTAATGCCCAGAGATTTCTAATATTCCAACTAGGTTAAAAGTCACTGGAGAGTCTGATTCACAGGTGGTCTGCTATAGTTTGGATCTTCAGTGCTCCCAAAGGCCCGTATGCTTGGTCCCCAGTCAGTAGTATTATTGGGAGGTAGCAAAATCTTAGAGATGAGAGCGACAGGGTATAGATGGAAGTTTCTGTCCTGCCTGGTTCCACAGCAGTTCAGTCCCAAAGAAACACACAGAGGCTTGTATGAATTATAAACTGTTTGGCCTATTAGCTCAGGCTTATTATTAACTAGCTCTTACTACTTAAATTAGCCCATCATTCTTGTCTGTTTTGCCACATGACTTGCTTGGTACCTTTCCTCAGTGCAGCATTTTCATCTTGCTTGCTTCCTCTGCATCTGGGTGGTGACTGCAAACTGAGCCTTTCCTCTTCCCAGAATTCTCCTAGTCTGGTCACCCTTAGAAGGGATCCTTCTAAGATGCTGGACTCCTAACCCCTTCCCCTCTGTCTTTCACTTTCCAGTGTCCCATGTGAAATGAGACGCATCATGTTCCTCCACAATGTTCTTCCATGGCCCCAAATCAACAGCCATGGTGACACTTCCAAAACCTTCAGCCAGAATAAGGCTTTCCTCTCTGAAGCTGACAATCTCAGATAGTTTTGTCACAGTAATAGGAAGCTAATACATAATCTAAGTAGATATTGATTTTATGACTCTGTGTTTGTTACCAGTCTTTATGCAGAAGCAGACTGACACAAAGATTTGAAGAAATAGCATTTATTTAGAAAGACAAGAATTAAAATTTGGAAGCAGGGGGGCCCTAAGTAGTATCCCATAAAGCAATGCAGAAGAACTGTGGGGGTTTTGTTTGTTTTTGCTGTTTTTAAATTCTCTATAGTAGTTGTGTTCAGAGGAAGTTCATTGTCTGAGTAGAAATCTTAAACCAGAAACCCATTCTTGATCAGGTAACCAGGATACTCCCACCTGAGAAATGTTGAAGGCCAAGGAGAGAGACATTAACTACTTTCCCACATCTGTAGAGATGTGCTATGGTTGACCCCATAGTGGGCATGAATGCAATTCTCTTTCACTTTCTTGACTCTAATTCAGAAAGTCTTAGCCTCAGTTTTTCTTCCACAGTGTCACCCTGCCACCAAAATCATCCTTCAAAGTGTGAAGATCTACCAGTCTGAGCACTGTAAACCAAGACAGGGATGGCCAGGAAGAGCCAATGGGAATGAGCAGGAAGTGTCTAACACCACCAAGGAAATTGATCTTGGTTTCATCATTTCTAGAGATGTTGAGAGGTTTAAAGGGAGAGTCATCTGAATTTCAGAAGCTTCCAGCCAAGTTGAGTCTACAAAGAACCTAGCAAAATCCCCACTTGACCGTGATCCTAAGAAGCCTACAGGTCAGGCATCTCTGCTCTCACAGAGGAGGAATACAGATGGACTGGCAACACTGTGACGTTATTCAGAACACAAGGAAGTGGGGGGGGAGAAATTCCTCTCACACTGACAACAAAAATATAAAATACTAAGGTGTAAAGGGAGGAAAAAGGTGTATGGGATCTTCAACTAGAACCTGTGAACACAATTGAATGGGTGTCTTAAAACTCACTTTATTCCAATAAAGTTACTTTTGGAACGTGGAGGCGATTTTAAAGTCAAGTCCACAGACTGTGCATGACTGGTCAGTTTTGTTTGTTGTTTGTTAAGAGGGAAGAGAAACATATGTGTTTTTCCATGTATTAAAATACATTATCAAGGGCTCAGACTATGACAAAAAGCCAGCTCAGAGAGACAGTACAGAGTGCGATGCACAGCTCTAGCCCAGCTGTGTCTCGGCAGCTGAGGCACACATGGTGGTGCTGATGTGGGCGAAGCATTATCTCCAGCTATGGTTTTAAGATAACTTTTGAAGCATTTGGAAAAATGTTTGGCAAAAAGAAAGTTGGGTTCCCTCCCATCACAGCCATGGCAATAATGGGCATATGGTTTAGATATATTCAAAAACATAAAAGCATTGGAAGGAAAGAGAGGCAAAATTTTATATAAACTTGTAGATGGAAAAATTTGATAAGTATAACCCCAAAGGAAAAAAATCAATAAAGTGGCATATGGGAATATAAGATGATAAAAATGTTTTACTCATAAATTTAAAAAATGCGAATGAAAGCATGGGAGGTAGATTGCATCTGGGAAGCAGCTGTGACGTGTCTGCTAAACACAAGCATTCTCCATGAAATAAGAAGAAATTGGAAAAGCAGTTAGAGGACAAACAGCTCAGTGTAGAACAAATGGGATAGACTTAGAACTAGATAACCTTCTAACGGGTACAAATAGCCAGCTAATGCATGGGGAAAGTGCCGGGCTCTTCAGTTCCCAGAAAGCACGGGAAACAAAAAGAAGCCAGGTTTTCACTTAGCACATGGGCAAAGCAGGAAACCAGCTCTCCTCCAACAATGTAAACTGATGGGTCATTTCTGCAACAGTCTGGCAATCCATCTTTACAACACTGTAAGGATGCACACCCCTGAACCCAGCTTACTCCTTCTGTGGAAGTTCAGTTGGTAGAATGCTTGCTCTGGAATTGAACCCCTGAACCACAGGAGACAGAGGAGGTGATAGGGACCCACAGTGCCACACGGAGAGGGGACCAATTCTGGATGCTGCCTGAGGAATGTTGGAGGCCTGAAATGTATATTCTTGGGAATGGTTGTCCCTGGGGGTTCTCAGGGTTTCCCGGGGTGTCCCTTGAAGTGATAGTGAAAACAGGCTACAGGTGAGGTAGAAATCTAGAGGCATCCTCCAACCACAAAGTCAGTGGCTTCCTGTGACCTCATAGGCGCCTCTGGGAAGACCCACAGATTCTCCCCAAGCTTCCTGTGACCTCATAGGCACCTCCGGGAAGACCCACAGATTCTCCCCAAGCTTCCTGTGACCCTGGCAGGGAAGTTGGAATACCCCAGTGGGCTGGTCCCGACTCTCGGGTCTTCTCTTCTCTGCCTGCTTGGGCTCCTCACTCCCCAGCAAGGCGTGTGTCTTTCATCACGTGGGCAGGCTGAGTCCATGGTTCCTGGAGCAAGCAGCGCATGATGGGATGGCGGCAGCCTAGAGCTCTGACTCACACGTGTAAACTGCTGAGACACACAGGGCAAGGCCCGGTGGCCCCAGCACCTGAGCTATTTGTTGTCTTCTCTACTGCAGGGAGACGAACACCTGTTGGCAGAGCTGTCAGAGAACTAAATGAACTCAGTCACGTCAAAGACCCGAAAGGCAGGAGGCTCTAAGCAAATGCCAGTTACTACTGAAAACACAGTCTTCTGGAAAATTCAAAGGTTCACAGGACAGCTTTGGTGGTGTTAGCCAGTGGGGCGCTCTGTGAGCCAAAAGCTTGACGACCTCCATCCCCTCACAGAATGAACTAAGCACCCAAAAGGCAGACACAATGTCATTAATTTTCCTGAAAATATTTTGATAGACATTATATACTATAAATAGACTGCTATCTCTTGTTTTATAAAAAAAACATAGCATTGTATTCTGGCACAAGATATTGCTCTTTTATTCTTGTTTGAAAAAAATCATTCCAATGGTTTGCCTCCCATAGTGAAATAAAGGGTGTGTCATTATTGAAGGGACTTGTGACTGATTTATTACTCAGTTTAAAACAAATTTAGTGCAACAAGACAGCCATAAAGCTAATATTACCTCACTTCTTCCCTCATGGCCTTTCAGATACACTGGGAACATCTTATCTTGGCTTAACTCTGTTGGGCTATAGAAACCTCAAGTGTGAAAACAAGGTTGGACACTGAAGTCCCTTGGTGGCTGTCCAGCAAGCTGTCAGGGGGCAGTTATCCACGTCAAAAGATGTGGAAGGAAGTAAGGTACTCTGTGCAGGAGGTGAGGATCCCTGCTCTGCGCTTGAAGTACACACACACACACACACACACACACACACACACACACACACGTGTGCACACACGCACACACAGAGAGAGAAATCAGAGCAGAAACTCATGACTGGAGTCAGAAGTCAAAGCAGAGACAATCGAAGGTGCTTCCTCCCACCTCTGACTCTTGGCGTCTTCCGGCAATGCCGGCTCCTTACCGCCAACCTGGAAGTACACTGAGAAGGCCAGTCACCCACCGGCAGAGGAAGGGGCGGAAACCAGTCTCCCATAGCTTTCCACACCAAATCCCTCACCAGAACCAACTCCCCTTACTTGCACTTCGAGGAGGAGAGGCTGGGAAGGAGGTGGGGACCCACCCAGGTGGCGGAGTCTGGATGGGGCCCACAGAGGCAGCCCCTGACGGTCCACCCCTCCCAGCGCTGGCTCCATGCAGTTCAGGCACTGTTGATACAGTGTCCTCAAGAATCCCTCTGGTGGGCGCTGCTCTCATAGTCCCGTGAACCCGCAGCTTACACTACAGACCTAGATAAAGGGAACCTTGTGTCCCTTCTGCCTTAGCTCTGCTTCCGCTCACTTTGCTGTTCTGGGTATCTGCTAGGGCCTGCTTATTTTTCATATGTACCATTTTCTTAATTGCTCACGATACCCTTGTGTTAGATTTCTGTTACTTTACATGAAATAACTGATAAAGACAGGGGGTTGTGTTTTTGCTCAGTTTGGGGGAGTTCCTGCACACAATTGGCCGATCCTGTTGTTTCGAGTCTGCAAAGGGGCACCTAGTGGAGGAAGCCATCCATCTTCCCCTGGGGAAAAAAATGAAGAAAAAGACAGAGATGTTGAGGTTGCACAGTTTGCTTCAAGATATTGTTCCAGGGGCCCAAGGACCCCCCATAAGACAGCCTGCTGAACTTTACCACTCCCCATAGCACAACCTTGAAGACTAAACCTTTAACCCACAGATCTGGGGTGGGGGTAACCTATGCAAAACAGATGGCCAATCCCAGATGGCTAGTACCATAGAACACACTTCCATCCTCAGGAGCCCAGTCCCACGAGCAGGGTGAGGGAACAACTTATGATGTCTAAGAAAGAGGTCCTGGAAGCCTGAAATACAGACCTTCGAGTGTGACCGTCACCACTGAGAGTTTCCCAGAGCTCCCTCAGGGTGATAGAAGGAGGGACGCCACATGGGAAGAGAAGCAGACCTGGAGCTCAAACAGGATCTCAGGCTCCTCTGGACTACGAAGACTGCTGTGTTTCCAGCGGCCTCATCAGCCTCTTGGGAGTTCTCACAGCCCTGTCCCCAAACCTCTTGGTGGCCTCTAACCACAGGACACTGCTGTGGGCTGTAAGATCCTACCTGACCTTCTGACACTAGTGCAGCGCTCAAGTCCCTGATTCTGTCCCAAAGTACCTTGTACACGTCTTGTGTGGGAACACATCTCCCCACCCAACTCCCACATTTGGAGCCTCCCGGACTACTCAGGTGGAAAAAACACTCAGTTTTAGAAGTAGCTAGGGCCATCAAAGGGAGTGGGCGGCAGAGTTGGAGGGCCCTTTGTCACTGGTGGAAGGAATGAAGATACTCTAAAGAGACACCTGTGTCTCCAACCTGTGAGAATAATGACCCTTAGAGAAGTGGGAATGTCCCCAGGAATCTCATTCTGGGAGAAGGAAAGAGCACCAGCTGTGGTGGTGGTGGGGGCTTGTCTCCTAGAAAAAGCTTCAGATCACTCTGACCACCCATCTGACCACCTTACAGAATGAAAGCGAAGCCCAGACAGTGGTCAGTGGTGGGCAGGAGCACATCCTGAGTGGGGCTGCTTAGATGTCAGTGTCCTGGCCATGTATTTAAGCTTTACTATCACTTCAGGAATGTCCCCCCAAAAAAGACTTGAGGGGTTTGTTGGGTCTCTTTGTTCCTCTTTCTGATGAGGCTATTGAATACATCCTCCTTTCCATTTTCCACTTTTAATTTGGCTCTTTTAACTGACTGTGAGGACAGGTGGTTGAGTAGCAAACTGTGTCTCCCAAGTCTGATAAATGTCTTCAGGCTCTGGTTAATCATGCAGATTTCTCCAGAACCTTCCTTTGCAATGATCACAGGAGAATTGAAAGAAAGAGGACAGAGAACACTACATGCGTCAGATTTCCATTGCTGTAACAAAATGCCCAAGATAAGCAACTTAAAAAGAAATAAGGTTCACTAGGCATGGTGGCGCACACCTTTAATCCCAGCACTCGGGAGGCAGAGGCAGGTGGATCTCTGTGAGTTCAAGGCCAGCCTGGTCTACAAGAGCTAGTTCCAGGACAGGAACCAAAAGCTATGAAGAAACCCTGTCTCAAAAATCCAAAAAAATAAAAACTAAGGTTTATTTTGGCTCACAGTTTCGGAGGTTACGGTCTGTACCTTGTTTGCCCCATTGCTTCTGGGCCTATAGTGAAACTGTATGACATGGCAGTGTGCAGCAGAATTTGCAAGCCTCTGGGTATCTGTGAAACAAACAAACAAACAAAAAAACAGATTCGGGGGGCATCTTCCTCCCCTGATGGTCCATGCTCATGCCTCCTGGCTTTGGTTCATGCTACACAGTGAGGCCACTGGAACTCCAGGAAGAGCACACTCTATCAAAGCTTGTCTCTACAGTTTCTTTCTCTCCTCCCAGCTTCTGATTCCTCCACGGCTTTCTGATGTTTTTCTTAGTCCCAGCAGGCCTCTGCCCTTCTGCCATCTCGTGGCAGAGGACTACCCAGAAGCAGCCCACGGGAGGAAAAGTGCCTGTGCTATGGGAATATGTGCAATGAGATGTCCTGCCCACAGAACCACCTGCACTTTATGGGGTTCTTGACGCTTGTCACCCCTCACAGACAATGGAGAAGGTCCTTTGGGCAGAGCAACCCTCTGAATGCTGCCAGTCTCTGCTCCCATCTGCTGGAAGGCTAGTGGGCCTTCTGCATGCCTGGGGGCAGACAGCAGCCTGGTGTGGAGTAGGAATGTCACCTGCAAGTTTGTACAGATCTGTTCCTTCTAACTGCGATGCTGGGAACCAATGGCAGGCCCTCTCTGCGACTCAGCTTCCACCTCTGTGTAATGGGAATAATAATAGCACTGTCTTCATCAGATGCTCACGAGGATGAACTGTGCCAGCACACGTGAACTGTTTGTAACAGCAGCTCATGCATGGCAAATGTCCAGAAAACACTGGTTATAACCAACGGTGTTGTGCTTTCTCTCTGCGACTCAAAGAGGGGGAATAACTAGCTTGGAGATGCTCTCCAAAAGACGTAGGCTTTGCAGATAAGCTGGTCAAAGAAGGGAAAAGAAGTCAAAGGTCTCCTCTTGCTGGTGACATTGAACTTGTGGGTAACCACCGACACGGATCCTGGAGACGTCACCATCAACAGAAAATAGATCAGCTTCTCCAAGGCTCTTTCCAGAAGCCTGGGAGGTATTTGATGATCTCTCATGAGGGTTAAAAACAGGTATGGGTGGATTCATTTCTGCTCAGTGTCTTTTGGACTAACTGCTGTGGGTTAAACTGTGATCCTTCTCAATAAAACATTCTAACCCCCAGCACCTCATGTCTTGACCTTACCTGACGATAGGACTACTATAGATAGACGTAGTTAGTCATACTAGAGTTGCATGGGTCTAATCTAACAGTACCAGTCTTCTCTCAAAGGGAGACGTCTTCAAATGCAGAAAAGCAAATGTGGCAATGAGGTGCCGCATGAAAGAAGGCAGATACCGGGAGGCTGTTTCTTCCAGTCACGCGCCATTACCCGAAGTCACAGGCAAGGTTAGGAGCAGGTTCTTTTCTCAGCCCTGCAGGCACCCTACTGAGCTGAGGCCACATGCCTCCACAGCTTCGGCTCCCATGGGTGCTCTGCTGCAGCAGCGTGCCAGACTGAAATGGCATTTGCGGCTCCTTTGCTCACGGCAGGGTGACAGCTGCTTGTCTTCCCCTGTGGGTGGACAGCCCACTTTGCTGCCTTTCCGGTGGAATGAAGATGGGGGTTTGGCGGCCAGAGGCTTGCTTGTTGGAGCAGAGCTGGTTCAGAGTGTTCAGATGGGGAGCCACCACCTACTCTATGTCTCCTTGTTCCAGACAGTACCCCTGGTCTCTGGAAGTTCAGCCTCTGCTAAGGTCTTAGATTACTGTCTATCATTTTCAGCGACTGAGTTCTCAGAACCCTCTGCTCAGATGCAAGTGTCCCCAGTGAGGAGAAGTAGAGGAAGAGGCACAAGCCTGCAGAAGTCTGGGAAGGCCACTGCTCCACAGCCTCTTGTGGACTTTGAGAACAAATCCACTCTTACTTAGACAGTGACTGACTTCAGAATGCTAGGGCTCTACCCTTACCCTGAACACTAGCCAGGGGCACACAGGGTGAGTGTGCCTTTAAAATCTAGAACCTTTGGATATAAGAGCCTGGTGCTAAAGTTGCCCTGCAAGACACTAAAAGAATGAAGGGCCAAACTAAGGAGTGGCCTCCACCATCACAAATCCTGTCAAAAAAGTCATAATCATGACTCCCATCTCTTGCTCTTCAGTAGACTTCATGGTGGGCACTTTATGCCAAGTAGGCTCCCTCTTTATCTAATTGACTCAGCAAGTCAGTCCTTTGGTTGTCCTGTTGTATTTCCACAGGAGAGACAGAGAACCAGGGAGAAGAGGGATCTTGCTTGGATTACTTGTCTTTTGCTGTGCAGAGAAACATCTGAGAGAGCATCTGTGCAGGGGACATCTGAGAGAACATCTATGCAGGGAACATCTGAGATGGCAGCTGTGCAGGGAACATCTGGGAGAGCAGATGTGCAGGGGACATCTGAGAAAGCAGCTGTGCAGGGAACATCTGAGAGAGCAGATGTGCAGGGAACATCTGAGAGAACAGCTGTGCAGCAGGAACATCTGAGAGAACAGCTGTGCAGTGGGAACATCTGGGAGAGCAGCTGTGCAGAGGAACATCTGAGAGAACAGCTGTGCAGGGGAACATCTGGGAGAGCAGATGTGCAGGGAACATCTGAGAGAGCAGCTGTGAAGGGAACAACTGAGAGAACAGCTGTGCAGGGAACATCTGAGAGAGCAGCTGTGCAGGGGACATCTGAGAGAGCAGCTGTGCAGGGAACATCTGAGAGAGCAGCTGTGCAGGGAACATCTGAGAGAGCAGCTGTGCAGGGGACATCTGAGAGAGCAGCTGTGCAGGGAACATCTGGGAGAGCAGTATAAAGGAGCACAGCTTCATCTTGATCATAGTTTCAAAGTTTTCAGCCCATCATGTCAAGGAAGGTGCCGCAGAGCAAGGCAGCTCACAGCACAGTAGCCAGAAAACACTGAGAGAGAGTACTCAAGCTAACTGGACTTCTTCTTCTCTGTCTTATTCCAATGGGGTCCTCAGCCTCCAGGATGGTGCTACTCGAATTCTGGACCAGGCTTCATCTCTCAGTTGACCTCGCCAAGTGCATTCACAGTCCCACAGAGGCACATCTCTTGGTGTACCTCAGTCCAATCAAGGTGGCAATCGTGATTAACCACCAGTGTTGAAGACCACAGAGGTAATGGAGCAGAGTATTGTTAAAAGTATATATGTGGTGGAAAAGAGCCAACTGAAGCAGGAAAACCAACCAATCCCTGATCACCCTGACTCTGAACACAGAGCCAGCAAAAGAATCACACCCTGCATATGAGACCTGAGCTAAGGAAAGAAACATCTTTATCCCTGAACCTGGAACCAAAGAAACATACTCTGACTCTGAAACTAAAGCCCAAGAAACACATTTTGTCATCCCTAGAATCAGAGCCAGTGAAAGAAATATGCTCTGGTCCTAAATTTAGAGCCAAAAGTCTAAAAAGAACCAGTGTAAAAAATACAGTTTAGGCCTGAAATCAGCCATCTCTGCCCCTGACCAACTGACCAATGAAACCAACCAATCCCTGAGCAGGAAACCAGCCAATCCCTGAGCACCCTGATTCTGAACCCAGAGCCAGAGAAAGAAACACATCTTCGATTTGAGACATGAGCCAGGGAAAGAAACACTTTATCCCTCAACCCAGAACCAAAGAAACACACCCTGACTCTGAAACTAGTGCCAAAGAAACACACTTTGTCCTTAGGACCAGAACCAGTGAAAGAAATATGCCCTGGCCCTAGGATTAGAGGCAAAAGGCTAAAAAATAAAAAAGGTCAGTGAAAGAAACACAGTTTGGTCCTGAAATCAGAGCCATCTCTGCTCCTGACCAACTAAACTAACCAATCCCTGAACAGGGGAAAACAATCAATCCCTCTTCTCCCTGGGAAAACTCCATCCCTGAGAAACTCTATATAGGTCCCTCTTCCTGTTCAGTTGGGGGCTGTCTTTCACTACCGTCACAGAGGCAGCCACTCTCCTGGACTACTCCTTCCCAAATAAATTCTTTCTCAAAAGAGTCTTGGGTGACGAATCCTTGATGTCCCTTAGGTGACTGAGCTGAAGAACCTTGCTGAGACACTCCCTTAGTGGGGCTGAACAAGGCTGAGCAAAAAATGTAACAACTTTTCGTTGTCCTTCTGTTAGGACATTATCTTAGGGGAACAGAGCAGTGCTCAGCTGTAGTGGCTCTCCAGGAAAGAAACAGGATTGCTATATCCTTCGGGGTGACCATTCCCCACTGTACCCCAATTTCAGGTAGCCTGGCTTCCGATAAGTCAGGACACCTTTCCCTTCAGGGCTGAGCTGTCTTGTTGTGGCTCTAAGCACAGTCTGGCTTCCCAATAGGTCAGGATATCTTTGTAGCTCCATAGCTCTAACACTCACACTCCCTTACAACATACTCGTGTGTGTGTGTGTGTGTGTGTGTTCATTCCATGGCACATACATAGAGTTCAGAGAATAACTTGTGGGAGTCACTTCACTCCTTCCTTATGTAGGTCCCAGGAATCAAACTCAGGTTATCAAGCTTGGTAACACGAGCTTTACTCTCTGAGCCATCTTGTTGGTGCAGAGCTAAGCTCTTTACTGCTGACCACCATGCTAGACAGCTCCCATCAGAATGGGTTCTCCTCTCCCTGGGAAGACAGCAGGTCAGAGCAGGAGGCCTAGAAAAGAGGCCTCTGAAGTCACAATGGGCAAAGTCAAGGGCCAGGAGGCTGCTGGCCCTGTAGAGCTAACTGGGGAGGATGTAATTCTCCCTTTCTCTCAAGGTGAGGTCTGGTGGAGTGACAAGGGCTACCCAAACCCCAGAGCAAATCTGTAGCATAGCTAGGCCAGGAGCAGATGTCCTACCTTCTAACTCTAGTGATCCTTGCTAAATGCCATATTCTATACTGACACGACAGGTCATGTCCTCCCACACTTCAAAAGATTCCCGATGGACAACAGGGACTGGTTTCTGATCACTAAGGCTGTATTGTGGTTTCCTGTGTCTAGTCACAGCCATTTTTGCCTAGGAGTGGAAAAAGTAGGCTGGGTATTGTGACTTCCAACCAAGGCGAGCTTGCTACAACTGCAGACCAGTTCTCCGAGGCTGACTAAATGCAGTCTGAAATCTCCCAAGTGGTAGGTGTGTCATTAAGTGAACTAATCTATTGCTAAAAATCCATCTGCTCTCCTCTGCTTACTGTACCAGTTGCTGATCCACAGAGATACCAGCAAGGGTATCCTCTTGGCAGTGTTTCAAGACATCGAGAAAACAAATATCAAATGTCAATCATTCTTAAGACATGTCTACAAAATTCTTGCACTCACTCAGTCTCTTATCCATGGATTACTGTTGGCTAATACTACTATTGTTGCACACTAAAACTAATTTTCCATCCGTCTACTCTTTATCATTTAACCAGCCAGCCTTTATTGATTGGCCACCAGTGCAAAGTGTTCTCCAAAACTCTAGAATCTGCATGACAAACTTCTAATAGAAAAACTCAGATTCATATCATATACCCAGAATGGCGACCTGTATCCACAACACCCTATACTCCATAATAGAAATCCCCAAAGGTCTGAGAAATTGGGAATGGCTTCTGGAGGTTGTGACTTCTAATTGAATCAAAAACAAATTAAGTAGAATCTATGAGAAAGGCTATTTCAGGCAAAGAAGCAGGGATGACCAGAAGCACAGTGTAGGGCACACAAGCACTTCCTATGGCCCTGATGCTAATGAGTAATTTGGATCACACTGGCATCGTGGCGTTCACAGTCTAACTGTGATTAATTCTTCAGCAGATCTGCAAGATCAGTGCTAGAAAAGAAACCCTGGAACTTACAAGATAAAGCCATTTGTTCAGAGTCACAGAGGAAGACCACGTCCTTTGTGCTCTTGTTCTTTGCCTGGCCTTCCCAAGCATTTCTGTAGGTATTGCTTCTCTTTGCCAGAAGGGAAACCTGGGACCCCCAGGGGCTAGTGAACCCTTGCGGTGGGAACAGAGCTAAGACAGGTCTCCCAAGCCCTAGTCCAGGCCAGGTATGGCCTCTTTTTGATTGATGGGAGAAGCTGAGGAGCTGGGGAAGGAAATCAGAGGCAACTTCAGTATTGACGTCAGTCCTGGGTTTCAACTTCCTCTTCCTTGCTCACAAATAAGCAGGAGGACTGACTCTGATCAGTCATGAGCAAAGGACCATTGAGAGCTAGGGGAGATGCCACTTGGGAAGAAAATGAACCTGTGACTGCCTGAAGTTCTCTGCTCCCAGCATTTACCCTTTCCTTCTCTCTCCATATGGAGTCTGTAAACAAGATCAGAACTTCAAAACTAAATAGACCCTGAAAAGCCTCACTTGAGAGGCCAGGTGTCAGTTTCCAGGTCCAGAGAAGGCTAGAAGTGAGAAAGGGGGGCAAGCCAGCAAGTAGAAGGTAAGGAAGCCTCATTGCTGAAAGCTCTGCGGGCAGAGAGGTCACTCAGCAAGATGATTTCGTGTTGTGGCTCAGCTCTGAAATGTTGCCCACAGGCTTATTTATATCTTTGAACACTCGGTCTCCAGCTGGCGATGCTGGTTTGGGACACATGACCACGTTGGAGGACACAGTCCTCTGGATGTAGGACTTCAGGTTTATACCTGGGCCCGGCTTCTGATCCTGCTTTCTCCCCATTTCCTGATCTGCCAATATGTTAGTAAGCTGTGATGCAGCCCCCACTACCATGGATTGTGTCACCCCAACCTCCATGCCTTGTTCATCATGATGGACTGTGTGCCACGAACCATGAGCCACAACAAACCGCTCGCCACTGAAGCTGCTTCCGCCAGATATTTAGTCATAGCAATATGAAAGTAACTAAGATGGCTGGATGGCTGGCTGTACGGACGGACGGATGGACAGACGGACGGACGGACGGACGGACGGACAGACAGACATACAGATAGATGATAGGTGCTTGATAGGTAGGTAGATAGACAGATGACAAATGATAGATCTATACTTTAGCAATCATATATTTAGCAGGTGTCAATATAAGTATATAAATCATATGTTTACATCTATCGTTGTACAACAGTGGGGCATGCTAAATCCAAATTCTTTAGATCACCCAGGAGGGTGGAAATTCAGTCAAAAATACAACAATTTTGAGGCAGAATTGCCTCTTGTTCGGAAAAACTATTTGCTCGTAAGGCCTTCAAAGGACTGGATCAGGGCCACTACCCGTGTTATCAGATAGCATCCTCTGCTTAAAATCTACTGATTCTAGATGTCAGTGACATCTGAAAGTGCCTCCACAGGAGCACCTAGATTTGTGTTTGATTAAATAACTGAGTATTTAGGCTTGTCACGTTTGCATACATATTCTAACCATCACACGCAGCCTCTTAACTACTTAATGTACTTATTCCCAGGACAGGTTCACGGGGAGAGAAGCATTTCACAGTGAGCCAATTGAGCAGAGAACAGCAAAACCCAAAGAAACATGGAAAACCATGAAGCTTGTATCTGCTGCCAGTTAGAATATCCCTTCAGTTACTCAAGGCGGAGGGTCACTTCAGCAATAAGTATCCTTGGTTCAACAATGGGTGGCATTGCCTAATCCTGAGGGTTTTCTGTCTCCCCCTGTTTCCTGGCAGCCCTGAGCCCTTATTCCACAGTGAGCCCGCTAATTAAGACAGATGTTTATCAAAGCACAGGAAATCTGTGCCTTAATGACTGACTCTAATCAAGCAATTTTCCCAGGTACACTTCCTTACTGAGAATTTTAAAAAGAAGTAAGCAGTAGGGGGTGTGTGGTTAAGGACAGAATAATGTGTTCTGTAGTTTGGGATTCTTGACTCAACATCCACAGGGTTCTGGGAGCCCCTGCTGTTGCCTGTAAAATGTTGAGTGCCTTTTGCTCTGTGCATGAGTCCATACTTTCACCAGATCTTCAAAGGTGTTGCTGACTAGTAGATAGGTTAAAAACTCTCCTTGCAGGGGCTTGGTAAAGGGCTCAACCAGTAAAGTACTTGTAGTGCAACGTGACAACCTGAATTCAGATCCCCAGCATCCAGACTTGCGATAGTGGAGACTTGTAGTCCTAGCGCTGAGGAGTGGGGAGCAGAGACGGGAAAATACCTAGTGGGCTGGCTAGTTAATCTTGACGAATCAGTGAGCTCCACTGTGAAACCCTGTCTCCAAACAGAAGTGAAGCACAATTGAGGAAGACATCCAAGGTCAGCCTCTGGCCTTCGGTTGCACGTGTACACACATGTGAACACATGCTGACATACACACAGGCATACGGCACCTTCCACCCTACACACACAAAAGCCTTCTTATAGGATTTCAGAAAGTAATACTGTCATTTAGAGTACAACACTGGGCTTGCTGACCAAGAACCACTGTGACACAAATTTTATAGAGTAGTTATATAGTATATGGTTCTTTTATGGCTGTGCCTTTGCCAGCCGGATTGAGAGTGGTCAGGCTTCCCTATCTGAGACAGCGGATGCTCAAACTGGCATAACCGAGCATTCTGGGGTGACTCAACCTGGGTTCAAACCCTGGCTCTGCAAATGGAGAGCTGTTGCACCCTCTCTGCTGGCTTTCATTTCTGTGGAGATGATAGTGGCGTCTCCCCTTATGACTTTGAGGTCTGCATGAGTTAACATGTGCAAAGAACGTACTACAGCCTTTGGCACAAAGTTGGGAGTCCTCGGATCTGGGGTGTACGCATTGGTCTCTGAACCCCATTTATATTTCTCCGCATTTCCCCATACACTCAATACAATTATTGATGCTCTGAACAAAGCATTTTTTTCTAACCACCCCGCCCCACCCAAAAGCCATGCTTTCTGCAGACATTTTCCTGCAGGACTGTGCAAGGAAAGTTCTGGATTTCTACCACCAGGAGGTCTATCTGCCTCTCTAAGGTTATGTGGGAAGTAGTTTGCAGAGGGAAACACAACTTATCTTAGAGAGTGTTTTCTTGTTAGTGGGCTTGGGTCTCATTGGTCCGCTCTGTCTGCCTCCCTCTCTGTCTCGGCCTTCCCCTGTGGAGCCAGGTGAGCTCTGATGGCTCATTATGACTCTAATGTGAGTCTCTCTGCAGATGTGACCTTTTTATCAAAGGCTGCTTTCAGGTGAATACCCCATACTCCCAGTTACACACGCCGCTGCCGTACGGCTGTGCACCTCAGGGATGAGGGCAAAGAGCATCTTGTGCCAGTTTTTTAATTGTACAACTGTGAGTGTGGAAGGAGCAGAAGGCAGTTGGGGCCAGGCAAACGGTGGTGAAGAAGCAGGTGCAGAATGACTGAAAGGCAAGACACCTGAGGGTGGTCTCTGCCAGAATTCCTGTTGACTTTAGTCATTGGAACAGTATCAAGAGGTGATTCAGTCCTGACTCATTGTATCACCATTGTGAACCAATTAAGCTGTTATCTTTGGCTCCCTGCGGCTCTTCCCCCTCTGGGTTCTGGCTATCACAAGACTGGGCTGTTGATAAAAGAATCATTTTGGCTTCATCTTTCCCGCTGTACGTATGTTGTTCTTCCTCATCATTTAACATCCTCCGCTATTCTTAGATTTTTCTATTGGTGTCATAAAGAAACGTCATTGAACCGGGCTTACAATTTCAGAGCGTTAGAGTCTATGATGGGAGAACGAGGGCAGCTCAAACCGCAAGGAGAAGGCAGAAAGCATACTGGGAACAGCTCAAGTCTTTTGGAACCCCAATTCTGCCCGCCCCTCCACTCCCCCATCCCACCCCCACCCCCACTTCCCCCACCCCCGCACTGGGACACCTCTCCTCCAACAAGGTCACAACTCCTAATCTTTCCCAAACAGTTCCACCAACTGGGGATCAAGTGTTCAAACATAAATAAGCCTAAGGGGCCACTCTCATGCAAGCCACAGCAACTGCAGCGCAGCAGCACAATGCGACAGAAGAAGGGCCCCTTTGGCTGTCAACCCCTTGAGATCAGATTCCTCAACTTTCAGCTCCGTGAGGAATAAAGTTCTTTCCCTTCTGAATTTCCAAGCCCTTGGCACTCTGCCACAGCAACAGCAAGCGGACTAAGATGACGCCAGGAGCGTGCACAGGAAACGTCAACGCGTGATGCACGGATCAGCACATTGGAGAATGGGACTGAACTAAGATGATGTCAGCAGCGTGCACAGGAAACGTCAGCGCGTGATGCACGGATCAGTACATTGGAGATGGGACCGGAGGGGACAGAATGATTGATGGGTCATGATGCACTGACTGTGGAGAATAGTGAACATGGAACAGGAAACTCGGGCAGGATGGCCTAC